>MU755973.1:58267-123278 GCA_026770625.1 Nicotiana glauca | reverse complement strand
GGTTTGGCGTCGGTTGAGTTTCGACTCGAATCTTCGATCGAAGATTCGAGAAGCTCGGAGATGATTCGAGGTAGATGGCTTGTGGATTTGGGTTCAGGGTGGTCGAGTGGTCCTAGGGTGTGAAAATGGTGGTCACCGGCATCGTTGCCGCCGGGTTTACGGTGAGAGGGAAGGGTGGCGGCTGGCTAGGGTTCGTGGGGTGCGTTTGGTCGAGGGAGACGATGGTGAGAGAGAATGGTCGTTTGGGAATGAAGGGTGTAACGGGGGTTTGGGGTATGGGATTTGGTATAGTAAATAGGGTTTATTAATACGAGCCGTTGGATCAAATGATCTGAACGGCTTGGATCAACTGGTGGATAAGGAAACGGGGTCGTTTTGGCATGAAACGGGGCGTTTGGTTTAATGAGAGGCGGGTTGGTCTTGGATGGGCGCGGGTCGGGCGAGACGGGTCGGGGAGATGGGACTAAAGCCGTTGGATTGACGTGGATTGAATGGATGAGATGGGCTGTCTTGAAACGACGTAGTTTTGGTGCCAAACTACGTCGTTTCGATGGCCTGGGAGATGAGCCTCTTGGACCGGCGATTGGGCCTAGGATTGGGCTGAAAATGGGGCTGGTCCAGTCCGATTTTTCTCTTCTCTATTTTGTTTTATTTTCTTTTGTCTTTTTTAATTAAACAAAATTGAAAATCCTAAATCACCAAATATTAAGTAATTCATAATTTGTAGAATTAAGTCCTAAATGCAATATATATTTTTGTATTTTAATTAATTTAGACAAATAACATGCATACACAAATGCAAATAAAAATAACAAAAATTCACAAAAATTACACACACAAAACAAAACTATTTTATTTTGAATTTTTGGGAATAATTCTCATATAGGGCAAAAATCACGTGCTCACAAGGATTCTTATTGATTTGAGATGAACTACAATGGAATAGAACCCCTCTATTTATAGGGAAAAAGTGACATAGTCACCAAGTAACAAACTATAAAATCTCTTTAAATTATAGACATTCACCATAAATAAAACTGTATTTATAACATATGAGAAGTATTTATAGCAGCGCAAATGCATGATCCACAAAGTTTTTATCTCTAAAGCTTTTATGCCTATATGCTTCAAAGGTCTTTTTTTTTTTAAAACTTTGTGTCAATTCAAACTATAACATCTAAATTGAAACGAATGAAGTAATATTTATAATCGGTTAGAGGGTGAGAATTGTTTACACTACTGATGTCTATAATTTTGATCTAAATCTTTTACGTCTTTTAACAAAAAATATTTACATTTTCTTACCAATACATTAATGGATGCAGCAGTAAGTATCAATTTTATTGAAATTAGCTACAAGTATTTTTAGTCAAACTGCCTCCTTCTATTAAAGCTGGTTAAAGAGAAAAGCTGAGGGGTTGAAGCCCCTGGTAACATCTGAGAGATTATCAAAGTAATCTCTATCTCCTTTGTCTACAACGATTAAGAGCAACTGAACGAAAGAAAGCTATAACTATGAATATCAGGGCTCGCAATGAATTTATGCCGCCTTCAATTGTCTTACTCTGAATGAGAAAATCTCCCACCTATCCAGTTGAGCGCGATAGAAGCAAACTTATTGTTGTATGTGAAAATAAAGAAAAATAGTCAAAACAAAAGAAAAAAAGTTAAAGAGAAGAAAAATGATAGGTGGAAGAATTCATCTTTGAATCTTTTCTTATGACGTAAGTGCTTATGTCGACATGTTAGATTCTTTTCTTATGACAAAAGTGCTTATGTCGACAGGGCATTCAAATACCTATAAAAGGGTCTGTATTTTCATTTGCAGATGTCACAACCCTACCGGACGCGATTGTGATGGCGCCTATCGTGAAATTAGGTCAACTGACACAAACCCTCAAATCAACTAAAAAGTTATAATAAATCATTTAAAGTCATGAATAAGCTAAAATCCAAAAATAAAGAGTAGAATAGAATAATGCGAAAACAAACACAACTTGACATCGGGGTGTTACTAGTCATGAGCATCTAAAATCCGTCTAAGAGCATGAAAAGACAATATAGTCTAATACAAGGCTAGTACAAAGTGAAATAAAGATAGGAAGGAGAAGCACCGGGCTGCGAACGCCGAGCAGCTACCTAGTTAACTCCGAACAAGCCTGCTGGAGAGCAAATCAACACCCGCTAGCGTGACCCGAGATTCCTGGATCTGCACATAGGGTGCAGGGAGTAATGTGAGTATGTCAACTCAGTAAATAATAAAAGTAAAGGCAGCTGAGCGATAAGAAAACACGTAAAACACAGCATAATGCTACAATAGAATAGTAAGCCAGAACAATACAATAAAACAGTAAAAGCTCGTAATAACACCTTAGTTCAGTGAAAACCACTTTAAAACATCTTTCAATAGTTCAAACGAGTGATGAAAACATAGAGACAAGGGTAGAAACATAAATCAGCCCCTCAGAAAAAATACCAACAGAACCAGCCCTTCGGGCTATCTCACAATCACTCGAATAAGCCCCTCGGGCAATAACATGAAACAACAACAGCCCCTCGGGCAATATCACATCTTACACTACGTACCTACGCTCACTGAGGGTGTCCAGACTCCGGAGGGTCTCCTACAGCCCAAGCATTATAACAAGCCATCTCGTGGCATAATCAAACTGGCCATCGGCCTCACAACAAACCACCTTGTGGCGTAACAAATCAAGCCCTCAGCCTCATAATCATGAATCAGTAAAATACTGCTTTGGCGCGTAGCCCGATCCCATAATATCCTCACAGTACAGGCCCTCGGCCTCACTTAGTAAGATATCTCTCAAGCCATTCGGGCAGTAGTAAAGCATGATGCGCAACCCAAAATATCAAAATGGGATAAATATGGTCGAGTTATGAAAATAGTAGAATACAAAATAGCTAAGTATAAATATGAAGTCAGAACAGTGAGAAATAATAGTAAAAATCCCCTAAGGGACCAAAACAGTTGGCACGAGGCCCAAATATGGCATTCAACCCAAAACGTGATAATACTTTCCAAAACACAATAATATCAAGCAGTTTTCAATAAAATACGCGACTTAACAGTCATATGGGACGGACTAAGTCACAATCCCTAATGTTGCGCAACCCCACGCTCGTCATCTAGTGTGTGCGTCACCTCAAAGTAGCACAACGATATGAAATCCAGGGTTTCATACCCTCGGGACAGCATTTACAATAATTACTTACCTCTATCCAATCCAAACTCTAGCCTATGATGCCTTTGCCTCTCGTATTGGCCTCCAGATGCTCCAAATTTATCCAAAAAAAATTTATACCATCAAAATATACAAAAGGAACAAAGCCGATTGAAAAATAACCAATTTACATAAAAAATTCCGAAATTGATCAAACCCGACCCTTGGGCCAACATCTCGAATTCTGACAAAAATCACAAAACTAGAATCCTCACACTCTCACAAGTTCATACATACAAATAATACCAAAATCCGACCACAAATGACGCCTCAAATCCCTAGATTTAGGTCTCCAATTTCCAAGCCCTAACTGCCAATTTTTGGCTTGACATTCCACAATTCCATGTTAAATTAGGTAGAAATCACAATAGGATTGAGTATTAAGTCCATAAATCTTTCCTCCAAGTATTTCCCCTTGATTTACTCTTCAATCTCCCTCAAAAAGCTCCAAAATCGCTCGATAATGGTGAAACTTAGACCCCAAATCGCGGAAGTGGTCTTTTAAACATTCTGCCCAGCACTTATAATCTCTTCTTCGCGAACGCGGTCAATGCCTCACGTCGCGAAGCACAAAATCCTTTTGATCACTTATTCCTTCATCACGAATGTGACACCCTGTACGCGAACGCGAAGCCTTAGCTTCTCAACCCATCGCGAACACGAAGCCCACTGACCCTAACCCTTCGCGAATGCGGGACCTCCATCTCAAATGCGAAGGCTAAACCTCCTACCTCTCATCCTAACCCTTTACAAACACGAGAGCCCACTCGCTAAAGCAAAGGCCAAACGTGTGCAACACCAACAATAGATTTTCTGCAACTTTTTCCAACATGAATTGACCCGTTCAACCACCCGACACCTTCAGTACCTCAACCAAACATGCCAACATATCCCATAACATCATTCAAAATTTTTTCAATCTTAGGAACACTCAAAAAACATCAAAACACCAATTTAACATCGGATTCAAGACTGAGAATTCCAAAAACTTCCAAATTCCACTTTCGATCAAAAAGTTTATCAAACCTCGTCCGAAAGACCTGAAATTTTGTACACACGTCACAAATAACACAACAGACCTACTCAAACTTCCAAAATTTCATTCCGACCCCTACATCGAAATCTCACCTATCAACAGAAAACCGCCAAAATTCCAATTTTGCCAATTGAAGCCTAAATCTACTCTGGAGCTCCAAAACCCATTCTGATCATGCTGATAAGTCCCAAATCACCTCCCGAAGCTATCCAAACCATCAGAATTCACATCTGAGCACCTTTTTACATAGGTCAACATCTGATTTACTTTTCTAACTTAAGCTTACTCAGAAGAGACTAAGTGTCTCAAACCTTAAACCACTCCGAACCTGAGCCAACCAACCCGATAACACATAGTACAGCTGAACAAGACAATAAGAAGCAGAAATGGCGGAAACATAGCGGTAACTCATGAAACGACCGGCCGAATTGTTACATCCTTCCCCTTTTAAACAAATTTTCATCTTCGAACGAGTTAAGAAACATACCTAAAGCCTCAAATAGGTGGGGATATCTGCTCCGCATCTCCTGTTTGGTCTCCCAGGTAGCCTCCTCCACGGCCCAACCTCTTCACTACCCTTTCACTGAAGCTATATTCTTTGACCTCAACTTTCGAACCTGACGTTCCAAAATAGTTACTGGCTCCACATCAAAGTCAAATCATCATCTAACTGAACCTTGCTGAAATCCAAATATGAGACGGATCGCCAATATACTTCCGGAGCATAGAAACATGAAATACTAGATGCACACTCGATAAGTTGGGTGGCAACTCATAAGACACTTCCCCAATACTCCGAAGCATCTCAAAAGGCCCATTGAACTGAAGACTTAATTTACCCTTCTTTCCAAATCTCATAACACCCTTCAGGGCAAAACTTTTAATAGAACCTTCTTACCAACTATGTAGGACACATCCCGAACCTTTCTGTCAGCATAAATATTTTGTCTCGACTGCGCTGTACGAAGCCTCTCCTGAATCACCTTTACCTTTTCTAAAGAATCCTACACCAAGTCTGTACCCAATAGCCTAGCCTCGCCAGACTCAAACCAACCAACTGGAGATCTACACCGTCTTCCATACAAAGCCTTTTATGGAGCCATCTAAATACTTGACTAGTAACTAATATTATAAGAAAACTCTTCGAGCGGTAGAAACTGATCCCATGACCCCCCATAATTAATAACACAAACACACAACATGTCCTCCAATATCTGAATAGTGCGCTCGGACTGCCCCGTCCATATGAAGGTGAAAAGTTATGCTCAACTCAACCTGAGTACCCAACTCTCGCTGTACAGACCTCCAAAACTATGAAGTAAACTAAGTACCTCTATCTGAAATGATGGAAACCGGGACACCATGAAAATGAACAATCTCTCAGATATAGATCTTTGCCAACCACTCAGAAGAATAGGTAGTACACACCGGAATGAAGTGCGTAGACTTGGTCAACTGATCCACAATCACCCAAATAGTATCGAACTTCTTCAAAGTCCATGGGAGCCCAACTACAAAGTCCATAGTGATCCGCTCCCACTTCCATTCTAGATTATCCATATGCTGAAGCAAGCCACCCGGTCTCAAATGCTTATATTTTACCTGCTGACAATTGAGACACCGAGCAACAAATCCCACAATGTCCTTCTTCATTTTCCTCCACCAATAATGCTGTCTCAGATCCTAATACATTTTTGTGGCACCCGGATGAATAGAATACCGTGAGCTATGAGCCTCCTCTAGAATCAACTCCCAAAGTCCATCTACATTGGGCACACATATCCGGCCCTGCATCCTCGACACCCTGTTATCACCAATAGTCACATCTCTGGCATCGTCGTGCTGAACTTTATCCCAAAGGACAAGCAAATGAGGATCATCATACTAGCGCTCTCTGATGCGATCAAATAAAGAAGACCAAGAAATCACACAAGCCAATACTCGACTGGGCTCCGAAATATCCAACCTCACAAACCGATTGGCTAAGGCTTGAATATCAACTGCAAAAGGTCTCTCCCCAACTTGAATATACACCAAACTCCCCATACTCAAGGCATCGTCCACCACATTGGCCTTCCCCGGATGGTATAAAATAGTGATATCATAGTCCTTTAGCAGATCCAACCATCTCAGCTGCCTGAAATTGAGATCCTTCTGCTTGAACAAATGTTGGAGGCTTTGATGATCAGTAAACACCTTACAAGATAAACCATACAAATAATTCCTCCAAATCTTCAATGCGTGAATAATGGAAGCCAACTCCAAATCATGAACATGGTAGTTCTTCTTATAAGGCTTCAACTGACGAGAGTCATAAGCAATAATTCTACCCTCTTGCATCAAAGCATACCGAATACCAACTCTCGAAGCATCATAATACACGGTATATGAAACTAAAGCTAATGGCAAAACTAACACTAGAGTTGTAGTCAAGGCCATCTTGAGCTTCTGAAAGCTCTCCTCACGGTCATCCGACCACCTAAATAGAGTACCCTTTTGAGTCAACTTGGTCAAGGGTGATGCTATATATGAAAATCCCTGAACAAACCGATGGTAATAATCCACTAAACCAAGAAAGCTACGAATCTCTGTGGCTGAGTACAATCTGGGCCAACTCTGAACCGCCTTTATATTTTTTGGATCAACCTGAATACCCTCACTGGACACCACGTGCCCCAAGAATGCCACTGAACTGAGCCAAAACTCACACTTGGAGAACTTTTCATAAAGTTTCTTCTGCCTCAATCTCTGCAACATCAATCTCAAATGCTTCGCATGATCCTTTTGACTATGCAAATACACCAGAATATCATCATTGAAAAATATGACAAACGAGTCGAGATAAACCCTAAACACGTTGTTCCTCAAATACGTGAACACTGCTGGGGCATTTGTTAGTCCAAAAGACATCATCAGGAACTCATAATGACCACATCGGGTCCTGAAAGTTGTCTTAAGAATATCCGAGTCCCTGATCATTAGCTGGTGATACCCTAAACGAAGATCAATCTTGGAGAACACTCTCGCTGTCACGACCCAAATCCGGTCGTGATGGCGCCCAACCCTAAATCTAGGCAAGCCCGTCCACAGTCATTCCCAAATCAACCATAAACCTCAAAACCGACAATTTAAAGAGAATATAATAGTTTTAGAATAATAACCCAATATTTATCGAAGAATAATACTTAGAAATATGAAGTCTGATAAAAACACTCCCAAAAGATCTGGGGTCACGAGTCTAGAGCCTCTAAAACAAACTGAATAACAATATCTGAACGAAAAATACTCAAGTTTGGAAACGTATATATATAAATAAAACTGAAATAGGAAGAGTAGTCGGGTCCTGCAAACGTCAAGCAGCTACCTCAATAACTATAATAAGCTCTGGCAAACAAAGACTGCTTAACTAAGCCTTCGGTGCACCTGAATCTGCACACAAGATGCATGGAGTAGGGGTGAGTACTACCAACTCAGTGAGTAATGAGCATATAAAATGTTTGAAGATAAGAAATCCACGAAATGACATAAAGCAAAGCTAAAACTAACAGTCCCACACCCTACTACGAACCAACAACAAAAATACTTCAAATATAACAGTCAAGTAAAATGTGAGGATTCAATGCAATGCACATGAACACGCTGTAGCATACAACTCGATCGGTTTAATGTCGACGGTGCTCACTGGAGGTGTGTACAGACTCCGGAGGGGCTCTTTCAGCCCAAGCGCAATATAATCATAACATTCGCTGCGACGTGCAGCCCGATCCATACTCAGTCCACAATATGCATATGAGTCACGTAACAGATTCAATTAATTTCCCAATTTCCAATTTATTAAGAAGAATATACTTTAGATATTTAACTTCAGGAAAAGTGACTTAGCATTTCATAACAGTGATTAAACAAAGTATTGAGATAAATGATTATACAAAACATGCTATCACAATGATATTCATCCTCTAAGGATGCTACAGATCGACACAAGGCCCCAAACACGTCAATAGGCCCAGATATTTTCAATACAGGGTGCGTATCAGTCGCCAATATGGAAACATTCTTGTTCAGGATGGACCAAGCCACAATCCCCAGTCATAACCAATCCTGCACCTGCCATGGGGTGCGAGTCACGCCCTACAATAGCGCCATAATGTGATAAGCTGGGGTTTCAAATTCTCAGGCCATCATATACATCAACTACTCACCTCAATACCTTTTCCTTTTGTATCGACCTCCTCGTATGTCGAATCTAGTAAAAATCACAACGAATACATAAATACGGGTTGAAGAAACATAACCCAATCAAAAATAGTCGAAAAGTACTAAAATTCACGAAGTTGGTAAAACCCGAGCCCCGGGCCCACTTCTCGAAAAATTACAAAATTCACATCTTTGGAATTCTCGTCTTACCACGAGTCCGTACATATAAAATACACAAGAATCGGAGTCCATTTGACCCTTCAAATCATCGAATTTAGACTCTCTTAGGCTTCAAGCCCTAACCTCCATTTTTACCCTTTGATTCCTTTAATTTTCATTGTTTAATCCTTGTTTTTATACCATAACAACATTATTTGAGGCTACAAATTCATACCTGATGGAATCCCCTTCGAAAACTCTCCAAATCACCCAAAATTGCCTCTTTCCGAAGTCCCAAAATGTTTTTCTAACTTCTGAAATTCGAAACCACTGTTTCATTAAACCCTCCTTAGATTTTCGCTTCTGCGGTCCCACTACCGCTTTTGCGGCCATTAGACCGCTTCTGTGGTTTCACTTAAACCCACTGGGTCCGCTTCTACTGTCGCCTTCTCTGCAATCCCCTTGACCACTTCTGCGGTCTCTACAAAATCCCAGGGCTGCCTTTGCGGTCGCTTACCGCTTCTGTGGTGTTCGCTTTTGCAGAAATTCTACCGTTTTTGTGGAAAATGCCAGCCCCTTTCCAGGACCGCTTTTGTGATCAATCAACCGCATTTGCGGAACCGCTCCTATGGTCCTTTTTCCGCAGATGCGGAAATACCCGGAGCTTCAAATAACAGACCTGCTGCAAACTTCAAAAATTCCCATTTAACCATCCGAAATCACCCCGAGGCCCTCGGGACCTCAACCAAATGCACAGATATGTTCTATTACTTCATTCAGACTTGCTCGTAACATAAAAACACTATCATAAACACCAAAATCATCGAATTACCACAAATTTAAGCCTAAGTTAAACTAAAACTTCCGAAACTTGCATTTGATCTAAAACCCAACCTAAACACCTCCGAATGGTCTGAAGCTTTGCACGCATATCCAAAATCACCTAACGGAGCTACTGTAACTCTCGGAATTCCATTCCGACCCTCGGATTACAATCTCACCTACCATCCGAAATTCACCAAAATCCAATCTTAGCCAATTCAAGCCTAATTCTACACCGGACCTCCAAATTCAATTCCGATTGCGCTCCTAAGTCACAAATCATCCCCGAAACTAGTCAAATCATCGAAAATCCATTCCAAGCCTTCTAACTCATAAGTCAACATTCAGTTGACTTTTCCAAACTAACCTTCTTATAAAGAAACTTATTGTCTCATTTCTAACAGAACTCTATCCGAATTACTTCAAATTCTCCAAACACATATAATAAGACATATAGAAGCATAAAATAGGGAAAACGGGGTGGTAACTCCCGTAACAATGGGTTGGGTAGTTACACTCGCTCCCTGAAGCTGGTAAAAAAAATCATCGATACGAGGCAAAGGATACTTGTTCTTGATTGTTACTTTGTTCAACTGGCTGTAATCAATGCACATCCTCATCGTGCCATCCTTCTTTTTCACAAATAGAACAGGCGCACTCCAAGACAGCACACTATGCCGAATCTCCTTATCAAGGAGTTCTTGAAGCTTCTCTTTCAAATCTTTCAACTCCGCTGGTGCCATACGATACGGTGGAATAGAAATGGGCTGAGTGCCCGGTATTAGGTCAATACCAAAATCAATATCCCTATCCGATGGCATGCCCGACAGGTATAAAGGACACACATCAGGAAAATCCCTCACAACAGGAACATAATTTACTAGGAGTATCTGTACCGACATCCCTGACAAAGGCTAAGTATGAAAGACAACCTTTCCCAACCATCCGCTGGGCCTTCAAGAACAAAATCACCCTATTGGGGACAAAATCAGTCGAACCTTGCTACTCAATCTGTGGCACACCTGGCATAGCCAATATCACTGTCTTAGCATGACAATCCAAAATAGCACAGCACGAAGATAGCCAATCCATGCCCAATATCATATCGAAGTCCACCATAGAAAGCAATAACCGGTCTACTCTGGTCTCCAGACCCCCAATAGTCACCCCACATGACCTGTACACATGGTCTACAATAATACTATCACCTACCGGAGTAGATACACAACAGATGAAATAAACGACTCATTGGGAATATCCAAATAACGAGCAAAATATGATGGCACATATGAAAAAGTGGAACCGGGATCAAATAACATAGAGACATTTCTGTGGTAGACTGAGACAATACATGTAATCACAACATCTGAAGTAATAGCATCGGGCCTAGCTGGGAGTGCATAGAAATGGTCCCGACCACCACATGATCAACCTCACCCTTTAGGGCGAACCCTAGCTAACTGACCTCCACCTTTAGCTGGGTGGATTGGTGGTGGTGAAGTAATTGGCGCTGGAGATAATGGCTGACTCCTCTGCTGAGATGACCCCCAAGATGACAAGGACACTGCCTCCATATATGACCCAAATCTCCACACTCATAATAACACCCTAGTGTTGGAGATGGGGATTGAAGGGAACCCATAACACCGAAATGACTAGTAGATGCACCTGACATAGAAGAGCCCTGAACCGATGGAGAATGGGACGAACTTTTAGCTAGAAGGGAACTGATTGATGAATATCCCCTATGAGAACTATGAGAACCATGAACCGATGATCCCCAATGATAACCTGGGTGAGCTGGCTGAGCATGATGGACGGCCTCTGCCGTGCAGAAACTGACCTCTCAAAGGAGCACCACCATAACTACCAGATCCCTAAGGACTCTTGGCCTCCCTATCATCTAGCTCCTGGCGATGAACTAACTCAATTTCCCGAGCAATGTGAACAACCTCCTCAAAGCACCGGACACCCTCTCCCTAGTCATGAGAATACGAAGTTGGTAAGTGAGGCCATCAACGTACCTTCTAATCCTCTCTCTATCTATAGGAACCAACCAAACATCATGACAAGCTAACTACCATAACCTCATCTCATACTACATCACATTCATATCTCCCTGACGCAACTACTCGAACTGCCAATGTAGCACCTCCATTCGAGACTGTCACACATACTTCTCCAAAAAAAGAATAGAGAACTGCTGCTAGGTAAGGGGTGCTGCACCAATAGGCCTACACCTCTCATAAGTCTCCTACCAAGTGAAGGCATCTCTAGAAAACTAAAAAGTAGTAAATGTGACTCCCACTGGTCTCCAGAATACCTATTGTATGAAGAATCCTCTAACACTTATACAAGAAATCCTGGGCATCCTTGCCCTCTATCATAACATGATCTATATAGTCCTGAACAGATACAACCGGCTAGGTTGGAGGTGCCCCCGGTGTCTGAAGTCCCTACACGACGTGCTCAGGTGTACCAGCGGCGGGAGACTAAGTGCCTCCCCTGGCCTGAGAAGTAGCTATAGCTGTAGTAACTAAGACCACCTGAGCTAGGCCAGTGCATACTGATAGAATCTGGGCTAGGGCCTCCTGAAGACCTGGAATCACAATGGGCACAGCTGGTGCCTGAGCTGGTGCTGCTATAGCGTCCATAAATGGGACCTGATCCTGAATTAGGGCAGCTGGTGGATCTATAGGTGTTGCCTTAGCAGCTGTGCAGGCTACACTCCTGCCCCTACCATGGCCTCGACCGCGTCCTCCGCCTCTAGTGGCCCCGGCTAGTGGTACTGGTTGTCGTCTATCCTGACCGGTAGCACGTGTGCTCACCATCTATGAGAGAATAGAATAATAAAAGTTTAGTGCTGGGATCAACAGATTTACACTACAAGAATCTCAAGAATGTGAAGTTTTCCTAAAGGTTCTACAGTCTCCTGATGATAAATACAGACGTCTCCGTACTGTTCCGCGAGACTCTACTAAACCTGCTCATGACCTGTGAGTGCTATATAACCTAGGCTATGATACCAACTTGTCACGACCCTACCAGACCCAGTCGTGGTGGCGCCTATCGTGAAACTAGGCCAGCCGAAACAAAACCCCATACCAACTAAACAGTTATAATAAATCATTTAAAGTCATAATAAAAACATCCCAAAAGAAAGAGTATAATAGAATAGTGCAGAAACAAACATATCCCGACAACAGGGTGTCACTGTCGCGCCCCCTTTTTCTTGCGAAATCGGGTTCATGACATTTGGAGGGACAACTAATTCCTTTTGGGAACTGGGTTTGGATTTGAAGATTCGCCACCTAATGATTAGGGTGTATTAGGACACAAGGAGATTTTGATTTGAGTAACCATAGATAGAGTAAGGGCTTGAAATTATTCTAAGGGGAAGGTATTAGGCACCCCTCAGAATCCACTAGTATGGTTCCTGGCCAGACTATTATTGTGAATTTAGATGCAAATAGCACGTAGACAAATAAAATTTCAAATAAGAGGGTATTTTCACATAAAGGTTTTACAAACAAATAAAGTTAGAAAAGAACTAAATGAAAGCTGATTTTTTCTTAAAAGAAAGAGTTTATAATTTGTTTTTGTTTAAAAGAGACAAGAAATAAGGGGAAGGGGGTCATAGGTTTATTAATAATATGGATCACCCCACACAATGCCCGGTAATCACTCCTCAATGTGGGGCTACGCATGGAATTATCGCGTGGTCATCATATCAATATCTACCCTTCCCACCCCATTAATGTATTAAAGCACGTAATGGTCTTGTTTACTTATTGCATGCTATTATCCGTCCTAATCCTATCAGTCCCGGGGGGCATTTAGGACTACTAATCCTAAAGGTGGGGGGATGTTAGGCTTATTTATGGTTTTAAAGTTAAAAAACTCTAAGGCGACATACAAATCATGTATATCAAGTTGGGGTAAAGCACAAAACAAGCAAAGGCTCAGATTTACCCCATTTAAACAAAGAAGCACATAATTAGCATGATTTACACATACTAGTTAAGGTTTGATTGAGTACTAAACATGAGAGAACTTGATGGTTGAGGGGGACTGATTTATTACATAATTCAGATAAGAATCCCAAATCAGGCCTGTCTATTGGTTGTAGTTATTAACAGACCTGATTTAATTTATAGCTTTACACTAAGGCTTGCCTAAGTATTGGATAAGGATACTATAGGCATGGTATCTACTAAATTTAGAAAGCAATGAAATAACAAGGTCTAAAATAAACTGAATACGTACTGGTTTAAAAAGGTCAGTCGGATTATTAAAAGAAAGGCCAATTTTTAACGAAGATTATAAGTTCTACAGCTAACAACACCATTGTTACCGATTTTTAGTTCAATATGTGAATGAAGCAGCTCCGATTCGATTAGGAGTTCCTATAGGCATGCTTTCTACGCGTAGTTGATTTTGAACGTGGTATAAAATGCAGGAAACTTGTTTTAAAACTTATGAACATGATATCTAGTGCTGAATCTTGTTTTAAAACTTATGAACATGATATCTAGGTGCTGAATTTTGTTTGAAAACCTATGAACATGATATCTAAGGGCAGAAATTCTTTGAAAACCAATGAACATGATATCTAAGTGCAGAAATTATTTGAAAACCTATGAACATGATATCTATGTGCAAAAATTGTTTGAACACCTATGAACATGATACTAAGTGCAGAAATTATTTTAAAAGCCTATAGGCATGATGCATATTTAAAAAAATTACCTATGGGCATGGTATCTACTCTTTTGGCATACATAGTTACCCACCCTTTTGACTAGCCATCCCCAAGAGTTTATTGCAAGTTATTACAGCCCATATTAAAGTAAAAAATACATCAGAAAAATATAAATGAAAGTACAACCAAGGAGAGCCTAATTCGGAATTCATGTCTGAAATATGAGGTAAACCAACTCTATGAGATCATGATCCAAAGCCTTTCTCCCATTTGAGTGTGTCAAAGTTCCCTAAGAGCCTCAAAGGGACTCCGGGAAATACTTACACCCAAATGTATTATCAAATTGGGACAAGTGCATTGTGGAAGGGCTAGCCCTCAAGTGTCCAAGTTTAGAGGGAACTCAAAGGGTCCCAAGGCAAGGCTCACAAGAGGAGGGAAGAACTTAAAGACTAAGAATGTGCGCAAGTGCTGCATGGAGTGCTAAAAGGAAAAAAGAGAAGGAACCAACTACAGATAAACACACACAAGGGAATTTAGGAGAATATAGGATTGTAAAGAGCCTGCTGCTTAGGCAAAGACAAGCTTTAGGCATGCCCAGCAATGGGGAGTACTAGCACACCTATAAGCCTGCCAGAACACATACTGTTAGAGGTTAGGATCCCCGAGGGATCAAGTTCAATTTATGGACAATAACTTGCATATGGCCATGCCTCAAACCATAGCTTAAACACATAGGGGGAAAGGGTTTGGGATTTATAATAGAATAGGCAGAAAGAAATCAATAAGCTAGGGTAGTGGATCTATGCAATTTCCACCGACAAGATATCTACCTTCTCTATAGGAAGAATGATTAATAGTGATTTCATCACTATTCATCATCATTAATACCGAAATCCGATGGTGGATCTATGCAAACTTGGTATCAAATGATTCATGTTTTCTTTGTGCACAATCCATAACAGTTTTCAAAGTCAAACTCATAACCATTTAGGCTAGATCTTAATTCTAAGATTAGTGATTTACTGTAGCATTCGTATTATCTGAAAAAATTCGAGCTTCTACTGTCTTTTTTCATTGGATTATTGAGGAACTTCAGTGTTCATTAAGATCCTCTATGTTAATCTATGATTTCTGTAGCACACAACCTATTTTCATTTTTCTGTTCTTTATTAGACAAAAATCTAAAATTATACTACACCTACGTAGTATACATTTGGCTTGTTACAGTATCTTGCCAGTTTGAAACCAAGAAACACGATAGAGGTTCATTAAAAATTACTTTAGTTCATGATTCTTATAACTCGTGCATTTTCATTTTGAAGACTAGAGAAGAAATTCTGCAATTTTAATATAGTGGACAAATACATTTAACAGTTGTGGTTAAAGTACTGTAGCATGCAGGTTTTTCAAGGTCTTAATATTATGCGATCTAAATTTTAGGAGGCTCATTTTTAACTGTAAGTGAAGCCTCAAAGAATTGCTGAAAGACTGAATAGTTGTAGCTTCTCCAGTTTTGGTTTTGTGCTCCATTAAGGTCATTAATGGCCTCTTCTTTCAGAGGCCAGCCTCCTCCAATGGCTGGATTGCCTCCACAAGCTCCTATTGTCGTACCTAACAATAGCGCACATACAAAAACACCATTAGATTACTCAAATATTCTTAAATCAAACACAATCAATGCGAGCATACAAAGCAATGCAAATGAGAAAACTACTATTAATCCAATCCCTTTAAGAAGAGCAACCTTTGTTAATGGTCAGCCATTAGTTACATTCACTGAGTTAGAAGTGAAACGCATGAATGTGATTGAATTGCTTCAATTTGCAGTAGTTGGTAAGTTTGCATACGGATGGCCAGAACTGAGTGAGATTCGTCGAACTGTACCATCGCAATGTGGAATAAAAGGTGAATGCAATATTGGCTATTTGAGTGACATGCATGTCGTTATACGTATGACATTATGGCAGGATTTTGTTGATTTCACATCTAAAGGAACTCAATACGTCAAGGAAAAGAATGGCCAAGAATACCAAATTCGACCTCTCATATATAATGTGAAATTTAAGGCTGGAGAAAAAACTCCAATGGCTATAGCTTGGATCTCTTTTCCAGGTTTATTACCTACTTACTTTGTAAAAGAGTGTATTTTTTCACTTGCCTTTGCTGTCGGGAAACCGTTACATCTGGACATGGCTACTATATATAAAACACGACCTAGTTGTGTGAGGGTCAAAGTTCTAGTAGACTTGTTAGCAGACTACCCCAAAAATGTAAGAATGGACATTTTTAATGAAGCTTCAGGTGAAACAAGGACTGAATGGATAAACATCAAGTATGATATGATTCCTAAGTATTGCAAAGAATGCATATTGCATGGCCATGATTATTTTGAATGCTGGAACTCTCACCCGGAATTATCACCTTATCATCAAAACAAGCAAGGTGTTGGAAATAAAAAGGAGTGGACTCAGTTGCATCATAATCAACCATTGGTGATCTTAACGAGTGGGAAAGTTGTAGGTAATGTCAATCCACATGGGGAACAATGGAAGGAAGTTAGATACAATCGTATCAAGAACAATGGAAATCGGGTGATTACAGGGAAAGAAATTGTACCTGTTGATTCAGCTAAAGTGCAGCAACTGCAAGGATCTGATAGTTCAACTTAAAATAATGTTGCATCGTCAAAGGAATTCATGCCAGCTTAGGATAATGAACACCAACCTCAAGTGTTTGTTAGTAATCAGCAAAATTGTGATGCAGTATGTAAAGAAATTGTACAAGTTCATAATAATGATCAACAAGGAAATGGAAAAATAAGAGAGGAAGTTGCTTCAGATGATATAGTAGATAATCAACAAATTCAGGTAAATAACAGGTTTGCAGCATTAGAAGACCAACATGGTGATGAGGAAGACAATGCAAGAGGTCTAAATCCTAAAGCAACTCCTTTTATACCAAAATCTACTGGAGCAGGAAGTACATAAAAGATAATCAACAAATTTATTCATAATCAAAAGGAAAATGCAATAGGTGAAGCCAGTCAAAAAGAATCTACAACAGGTTGGATCAGCAGAACATTCAAGGAGAATCATGTTGAAACTAATCAATCCTATTAGGAGATTCCATCCCAGGATACGAAGATTGATGCAACATTAAAGCTGGCCAATCATGATAGCAGACTGCAGTTTGATGGTAGAATAGTTTGGAATAAACAAGATGAAGAGGATCCAGATGAAGGTGTACTACAAGAGGGTGCTAGTGGAGAAGAGGAATCATCAGATGAAGAAAATGATCAATAAGATCTGAGTGTAATAACAAAGCAAAAGGACAACTATTAGCAGAAAAAAGATGAGGTGATGAGGAAAATATTGAAATAAAAAACAAAGTGAAAAAAGAGCTATTAGAAATGAAGTACAAAAGGATAGGATTCCTATTCCTAATAAGGACGTACCTCCTGATAAGCCCAATACTCTAGTTGAAAAGAATGTTGGAGGCACTTCACTAATGTTCGAACCTGCAGATGGGAATAATAACTTGGTGCAGACAAAAGATATAACTGGTATGCTCAACATAGGGATCTCAGACTCCATTCAGTCATGTGATTTTATAGAGACAGGGTCAACAATTGCAGTACAACAAACTGTAACAGTAGCAAACATAATCAGGAAAACATCACTATATTTGTAGTTCAAAAGGATATGCAACATCATTTGACAGAACCAGGGGATCATATTGGATTGTAGGAGGAAATAAAAAATGCAGTCAAAGATCTTGATGATGAATCTACTACACAGAATTTTAAAAATGTGGCAAGGCAAGGTGATCTCTCACCTAGGCATATGGACAAAGGCAAATCAGGAGGTAGAGGCTAGAAGAAAAATACAAGGGAGATACAAAGTTCAGTACCAGGGGTTCAAACACGAAGCACCCTATCCAAACTCCACAATTAATGATGAATGATATAATTTGGAATGTGAGGTCAGTGAAGACGAAGAAAGCATTTGAGAGGCTTATTACTATGCACATGAAACATCATTATCATTTCATAGGAACCACGGAACCAATGCAGAATCCTAGAAAGCTAGAAATATGCAGGATTAAAATTGGTATGCTGCTGGCCTTCTCTAATGTTTCAAAAAAGATATGGGTGTTTGTAGATGAAGATCATGGTGTAGAGGTAATGATTAATGCAGAACAACAGTTGACAATAAAGATGACAAATATGGATACTTAAACATCTTTCATTGTCACATTTGTTTATGCTAAATGTGACTCTATAGAAAGAATTGAACTCTGGGACAGTATGTATTACCTTGCAAGGGACATGACTTTGCCATGGCTTGTGGTAGGAGATTTCAATGTTATTTGGGATGAAGAGGAGAAGTTTGGTGGATTGTCAGTATCAATGAATGACGTAAATAATTTTAGGCATTGTGTCAATACATGTGACCTCACAAATTTAGGGTTTAAAGGAAGTATATTCACTTGGTGGAATGGGAGAGCTGAAGATGATTGCATTTTTGAGAGACTTGACAGATGTTTGGCAAATCTGGAATTTTAGTAGATGTTTCCTACAATTGAAGTCACTCATTTATCTTAAACAGGATCCGATCACAGTCCTATGGAATTGACATGTAACAATGTTGTTATTCCATTTAAGAAGTCTTTTAGATTTCTTAACTTCTGGACAAAGCATCATACTTTCAAGGATGTAGTGAAGTAGAATTAGAAAGTTGATTTTATCGGGGATCCTTTCTTTATGTTTAATCATAAGCTGTAGAATTAGAAAGTTGATTTTATCGGGGATCCTTTCTTTATGTTTAATCATAAGCTGGAGAGGTTGAAAAAAACTTTATCTTCATGGAGCAGAAATACATATGGGTTTTCTTGATCGTCTGTTTCTTGTGAAGGAGATGTGGTTGGTACTGGTGGCAAAGGAACAGTTGGTATCGAAGGGCATGAAGTTGTTGGTGTGGAAGGATGAGAAGTAGTTGTGGCAGGGACAGTGTTGATTATTAGTTTCTCAGTGGTCGAAAGTATAAGAGGCCCAGGGTCCGAGCTTATTGGACCAGAGGAATCAATGGATATTGGAAAGTGAGAATTGACATTATCCACCAGGTTCATCTCGCCCCAAAGTGCTTGGGTTTCTTCTGCGGTCAGGTTTGTAAGCTCTCTTTGCTGAGCATTCGGTTAAGCAGATGAAGATATTTTTCTCGTTGAACGGGAGCCACTTCATCATTGGCTTCCCCATCATCCATAAAAACCAATGCAGATAGCTCAGTCATTATTTTTTTTATTTTTTTATTTAAGTCCCATCTCAAGAAGAATGTAGCCTATTGGTTGCTTGTTCTCGGGCTAGGGACTTCGAGAGGAGGAACTCTCACTGGAAGCAGATTCGCGAGCACTACTTCGAGCAATGGCTTTATGCAGCACCCTCCTGGCCTCTCCAGAGTCAGCTAAAATGTCAACCTCAAGGCAGGTGATAGAGCCCTGCACAAGTCCTAAATCAAGCAAAAATTGGAGTTAGCGACTCTTTCATGAAGTTACCTATGTTCGTACATCAATAAAAGGAAGAAGGACTAAGTATACCCTGATTTTTGTCCTTCCACCCGTATTTGAGGGATATTTTCTTCCACCTACGAAATTATATTGTCATGATTTCTAGAATTTTCTGAACCCATTAGTCCGAGTCTTGAGCCCGTGGTACTTTCCATTGGGTAGATGGAAAAAAAAGAAACATGACAAACAACAAAAATGGAAAACAATATTTTCACAAAGGAAGAAAGTGAATAAATCGAAACTTGCGAAAGTTATTCCACAACTCGAGAAAAAATGGAGTTGTGGTTGGGATGATATTCCTGGTAGCGATGATGATGAATCGCTCCATCCACCCACGATCATTTTTACCATCTATGCTGGTGAGAAGAGCATGGTGGCCATGTTTTCTGAAGTTTATTACTCCCCCACAAAAAAATTATGGTAGAGTAAAGATTCTTCATGTGTGCAAGGGTTAGGGTTTTCACGGTCTCCATGCATAGTTGGTGAAGGCAATCTACCATCTACCATATTGATGGGTCTACTTGTGCTAAGTAATCCGGTACCGGTGAAAAAAGTCAAAAAAATAGGGTCGAACCCTTCATTCAAACCTAGAGAGAATAGACCTAAGGTAAATGGATATGTATAGACATACATAAAAACCACCTTGGTTGAGGTAACATGATCTATCATATCCGGAGTGAGATTTTCAAAATTAGGAAAGTTGCAGTCCTCTTTCGTATTTGGGATACTAGAAGGGAAAATGGAGGAGGAAAACCTACTAACGGGACAAGTCTTTGAAGATGTAGGGGTGGCCTTCTCTTTAAAGTCATTAGAAGTACTGAGATGTTTGGGTATGATGGCTCATACAGTGGGAGGTTCAGAATCAACATCCAATTCTTTGTCCTTGTTTTTTAGACCACAACTTTCAAAGAGTGCAGAGGAAGAATCCATGGTAGTAGAGGGTCAGAAAAACTTTTGCTACGAGAGTCGAAAAAGGTGGAAAATTTTCTAAGCAGATGCAAAGAGGAAGAAGGGCTTATGAATATTTTGGAAGTAAAGAAGTAAAAATAATGTGTAGAAAGGAAGTTATAAATGGTAAAAATCGTGGTCAAGATTACCTAAAAAACAGAAAAAATATTTGCTTAATCGTGGGACAATACGTGTTCAGGGTGTTAAATACGAGAAGATATGCATATTTTCAAGCGTCAGAGACTGTTAAGAAAATTTCTCTCCAAGAAAAGAATCTTCAACAATTTTTCGATAACACAAAGATATTTCACCAAAAAGTAGGGGAACTATCTGTATAAGGAAAAATTGGTTTATAATAATTAGTCAAATGGTAGCATGACATGTGGAACCAAAGATAGGTAAAATCAAGGTTAAATAATGACCAACATTAGATATAAAAAATTCAATCGACATGGGGTAAATCCCGAAGGGAGCATGGTCAACGTGGAAAGATCAACTATTTTCCAAATGATAATATTCAATGAGGGAACATTATATAACATTAAATGAGGGACTGTTACAGAGAATATTTGAATTCATGGCTAGCCATTACATGCTCACCAATGTATCCTTTATTATAATTTAAGAGCGGTTTGATCCTAGGATCCCGTTTCTTTAGAAAAAGCTATAAATATCAGGCTCAGCAACCATTGTAAGGGGACAAAATGCTTTGCAAACATATACTGTATTTACTTTTTATAACAACCCGACCATTATTTTTGCCGTTTAGAACCCCATTCATCTATATAAGACTCACCGTATGTGCTTTTACTATTTTATGACTTGCGAGGATGATCAGTTTGGGATTTGGAAGGATTCAGGTTGAAATCGGAACATTTTGTTCCATGGTTTGTCTTTAAAAGGCTAAGTCTGACTTCGATCAAAATTTTGAGTAAACGAACTCGTAATTTTGGACGAACCAGGAGCGTTTCGGCGCCTAATAGTGAAAGTTGGCTATTTGAAGGTTTTAAAGTTCTTTAAATTTGGGTTGGAGTAGGTTTTGGTGTTATTAAGGTACAATCGTGATTTTTAGACCAGGAATAGCTTCTTAATGTCATTTATGACTTTGACACAAAATTTAGCATCTTTCCGAGTTGATTTGATAGGAATCGAACATACGAAAGTATTTTTAGAAGTTTTTGAGTTTCATGAGTTAATCCATGCGTTTTGGCATCCGATTCGGGATTTTAGATTTTATTTAGATGTTTAAATCATGCGAGCGAGTTCGTATGAAGTTTTTAGACTTGTGTGGATGTTTGGTATGGAGCCCCGAGAGCCCGGGGTGAGTTTTGGATGCGTTCGGAGGGGGAAAGACTTCAATTTTTTTTTGTTTTCTAAGTTGGTGTTGCAGGTCTGGCAAATGCGAAGTTTTAGTCGCAATTGCGAATAACCTTTCACATTTGTCAATATTGGAAGGCATTGTGGTGTTCTTGTTTGCGAAGTTTTTGTTCGCATTTGCGACCATGGCAGAGATGGCCAGCATTTTTCAAAAAATTGCAAGCTTGGAGGAAGTGGTCCTTGTTCATGAGGCAGAGTTTGAAAGGAATCCTACACAACAAAGCAGATAAAGGCCGCAGAAAGTTCAATCAGAACTGATCAGATACCCGGCTCTAGAAGATGAGTTTTGGAAGTAGAAGGATGGTATGAATTGGTTTCAGGATGGAGATAGGAATACCAAATTTTTCCATGCACAAGTGAATGGTAGAAGGAAGAGACTACAATTAAAAATGATTTAAAACTCAGAGGGAAACTGGTTGGAGGAAAATTTTGAAATAGCAGAAGAAGTTGTGACATTTTTTCAAAACCAATTTCATGAGGGTTCAGCTCCTACAGATTTTAGGATAATAGAAAACATACCTTTAATGGTAGACAATTTGCAAAATATGTCATTGATGCAGCAACCTACAAAAGAGGAGATTAAGCTTGCAATACTGGGGCTGAATGGTGAAAGTGTTGGAGGACCAGATGGATTCACAAGTTGCTTCTTCCACTGTTCCTGGGATATAATTGAGGAATACATAGTTGAGATGACAAAGGCTTTCTTCAATGGCCATGACCTTCTTAGATTCATAACTCACACAAACCTAGTATTGCTGCCAAAAAAGATACAAGTTGAAACATTTTCTGATATCAGACCTATAAGCCTGAGCAACTTCATCAACAAAGTGTTCTCTAGAGTAATACATGAAAGAATGATTGGAATGCTACCAAATCTGATTTCAGAAGAACAGTCTGGCTTTGTCAAGGGGAGAAGAATAATAGAAAATGTATTGCTAACTCAAGAGATAGTTACTGATATCAGATTAAGGACTAAGGTAGGACCTAATGTTGTTCTAAAGCTGGCCATGATGAAAACTTATGATAGACTGTCTTGGCTCTTTCTGACAAAGGTTTTAAGGAAGATGGGATTTGAAGAAAGGTTTATAGGCCTGATATTTGGAGTTGTCTCTAATAACTTGTACTCAGTGCTGATTAATGGACAACCCTATGGTTTTTTCAGATCAACCAGAGGTCTGAAACAAGGGGACCCATTATAACCTACTTTGTTTATCTTAGCAGCAAAAGCAATGTCAAGAGTTTTGAATGCACTACATACCAACCTGTAATGGAAATCCAAAATGGAGTCCCAAGATCAATCATCTAGCTTATGCTTATGATACAATCATTTTTTCTTCATAAGATGCTACTTCTTTGAGACTGGTGATGCATGTCTTGAAAGCTTATGAAGATGCTTCTGGTCAGTTAGTCAACAGGATAAAATCAGCTATTTATTTACATGAATCATCTAGTGCAGAAGTGATGGACAAGGTACAGAGGATCAATGGTATATCTAAATAGAATTTTCCATTCACATACCTGGGCTGTCCAATTTTCTATCTCAGAAGGACGATGGATTATTACAAGGAGCTCATCACAAAAGTAATGGACATGCTACATAATTGGAAAGGGAAGTTACTATCAATAGGTGGAAGAGCAGTACTTATAACTAGTGTGCTTCAAAGTATGCCTATTCACCTATTATCTGCAGTAAATCCACCTGCATATGTGATCAACAGATTACACAAGATTTTTGCACAGTACTTTTGGAGTAACTCGGTTGGTGTAACAAGCAGACACTGGGCATCTTGGAACACTCTATGCTTACCATGTGAAGAAAGTGGTGTTGGATTCAGATCCTTGCATGATATGTCCACAACATTGTTCTGCAAATTATGATGGAATTTCAGAACAAAACCAACCATGTGGAGTGCATTTATGAGTAAAAAATATTGCAAAAAGCTCGATCCTATGATAGTACCTTGGAGACGTGATCTCATGTGTGGAGGAAGATACTTGAATGCAGAGATCGTATTGAGCATCAAATACTATGGCAACCTAAGATGGGATCTTCATTATTCTGGTTCGAAAATTGGACAGACCTGGGAGCTCTATATTTTGTCACACCATCAGATTTTGCCTGCGATGAGTCAATTCAAAACATTTATGATGTGGTACAGAATGGACAATGGGATGAGGAGTTGCTCAAGGAGATCTTACCAACTGATCTTGCCACTTATATTCTGGAAATCTTAAAAACACCAAAAATGGAGTTTGTTCTTGAAAAACATATATGGATTCTTGAGACTAGGGGAGAGTTCAGTGTCAAGTCAGCGTGGGAATACTTGAGAAGAAGGAATGAGCCCTGTAATGCATATATAAAAATCTGGGTGAAAGGTCTCACTTTTAAGATTGCATTTTTCATGTGAAAATTATGGAGAAACAAATTACCTCTGGATGATTTCTTCAGAAGGATGGGGAACTCTATGGCATCAAAATGCTGCTGCTGTGTAGAACCAAAAGAAGAAACAAGGCAACACTTGTTCTTTACATCAAGACCTACCAAAACGGTATGGAAATTTTTTTTGGGACCAGCAGGGATTGCAATGGATGGAATTTCTTTTCACAAAGCTATAATTAGATGTTAGACAACTGATGTCTTACCTCGATTACAACCTATTCTTCAGGCTTTACCATCAGTGATAGTATGGGAATTGTGGAAAAGAAGGAACAACTACAAACGTAGAGATGCATTAACAGTTAGTAGAGTGATTTATTAGATATCATCAACCATGCAATCTCTAGTCAAAATCATGAAACCAAGAATGCAGAATGTACCTCATAAGTGGCAAGACTTACTCAATATGATGGAGAATTACACACCAGCTCTACAATACACAAAAGTTCTTTGGTATTATCCGAGTGATGGATGGATAAATGTGAACACTGACGGGGCTTCAAAGGGCAACCCATACAGAAGTGCTATTGGCTATGCATTGAGGAATGAAGAGGGTGGATGTTATATTTGCTTGTGGAAAGGAAACTCAGGAAGGGACAAACACAATTGCAGAAGCAAGGGCAATGCTGGAGGCAATGAAATACTGTATAGAGAATGACTATGTGCAAATCGAACTACATACAGATTCAATGTTACTTAAGAAGGTCCTATATGGAGAGTGGACTATTCCATGGAGTATTGCTATGGAAGTGGAGGAGATGAAGGTTTTGATGAATAGGAGCAATGTAATAGTGTCCCATACTCTTAGAGAAGGTAATAGATTAGTAGACTATATGGGTAGCTATGCACTTGATCAGGGAATAATTGAAGCTCATAATTTTTGGGAACTAGGCACTCAAGGAAGGAAGATAGTGAATGATGATAAATCAAGATGCCCTTATATGCGTGTAAACGTAATGAGACCATAAGAGAGGAAAGGGTAACAAAGTGGAGGAGAATGGTGGTAGTAATGGGAGGCTTGGAAAGGAAAGCCACTAGTGCAAAAGAAAGGCAGTATACGCGTTATGGTCAAATCATTGGGGAGGAGATCATATTATACACTAACAGTTTGGTCTTTTGTATAGGTAAAGCTATTCCATATATATATTTTTTATTTTCCAATGACTCTCCAGTTGGTGGTATTAGTAAATGCTGCTCAATCCAGCGGGGGAAAGTTTAAAATAATGTATAAAATGGCAATTTCTGTGGAATGTAGACACTTTGTAGTCAATTATTTCAAAAAGGGATATTACACCTCTAAGCATGAATAGAATATGCATTGGAGTTACAACTAGCATGGTGGAGACCATGTGATTGTTTAATGCACGCGTGTTTCTATGGACAAGATGCATGCCTTTTGAAGGGGAAGTATGCAACGTTCGAGTCAAAATGATTTGGGGAGAGAATGCAAATAGACGAGGCAAGACTATTAAGGAATATCAAGTTGGTTTTTTAAGTGAACAAATGCACATGCTCATTTGTTTTATCATGTGTGACCAAAGCAGTAAGACACGATGTAACAATATCAATGCACTTGCTCATATGAAGTCTAAACAGCTTTTGACTTTCAATGCTTTTGTTATTTTAATCCGAGTATGGGTGGAAGTTCTAAGAAATAGGGTTATCAATGTAGGCGTGAGCTTGGGACAGGAATGGGAACAAGGATCTCACACGTGGGTGCCATATCACATTACAGCTGAAAAGGATGAATGGGAACATTTTTTAATAGAACACATAAAAAGATGAAAATTGTGCTCGCATACTTCCTTTGGAACAAAACACTGGAGCAATGCTTTACTACTCAAGCATGGTCTACCCCTATGTCTGGAAACGCAACAAATTTTTTTGGTAACGAGTGAAACAAGGGAAATGTCCATGTGGAATCCAAGTTTAGGAAATTGTCAGATGCTAAGGCAAGGCCATGATTCATCTAGGAGATGGAATCTGCACATGATGCTACAGGACTCAGCAGCAAGATGCACATCTGGTGCACTAAAAAAGATTTACGACAAAGATAACACTTTTGCTCAGTTATTACTGTAGAAGCACATCCTTTGGCGAGCTATTGCTTGGTACAATGCAAAAGATACAAGCAACGATAAAGTACAAAAACACACCTTTCATAGAACATAACAACAATGGCTAAAGACATTGGATAAATAACCACCATGGGGGAACAAACGTGACTTATAGGATAATTCTTTATTACACGCCTGCTTTTTGGGAAATGAAAGATGCATGCATTCAAAACACATGTTGCTTCAACAAGCTGTAATTGCACTAAGCATCAAAAGGTGTAAAAAAGAGGAGTGCTTGATAGGAATAAAAAGTATTCACACATAGATGCTTACATCGAAGAACATCTTTGGAGAGGAAGGCATGCGCATGGGAATTATGCACGCATGTAAAGCAGCGTTCAACTTGAAAACACTTTGGGAGGACAAAATGATGATACAACACAAGCGCATGCTCACCTGGTCAGTGAAACATGTATGCCAATGCAGATGGATTGTACACGCAAAAGAGATAACACATGAGGAAAAAGGAAAATGCATACAGGTTGCAATATTGTTTCAGTAGGATGTAGCAATTTTTCGGTCTTCGTAATACAGACCAGAACAAAAGGATCAAGCAGGAAATTAATACATTGGAGCAGGAACAGAAAATACAACAAACAACACAAATACATGTGCACTTAGCGAACAAGCCGAATCTACTTATGAGGACATAGCATGAATGAGCATATAACATGGAATTCATCTAGATTCAACACACTTTGTGATACCAAAGTTGAGATTATTAATTAACTTTGGTAATAGGATGGATGTAATTACCAAATTTTAATTCTTTCATTTTGTAAGACCTCCTGAATATGTAATTATTTTTGTGTTTATTTATTAATACAAAAACTAGCCCTAGTTGATTGCCTAGAGGATTTCCACAAAAAAAAAACTATACATAAGCAGTAAATAGGGATACAAAAGCAGTAAATAAACATATTGTTGTGGTGCTGAAACTTAAATCAGGACATACCAGTTTCAAAGAAACAATAGAGAAAGCAAGCAATAGGTATTGTAACAGGCCACAGTGTAAGCAAACAAAAGAGAATACTTTTTGAGTGTAAGTGTAAGTTTTTGAAGGACCACCAGTGATCGTGTGTGTATGCAAATGAAAGGGTCATGTATTTATAATGTGAAGAACAAGCAGTAACAAGGTAAGAAAACAAGTAAGGAACTGGATATCAATTAAAAGATCAATCAATACAAGACTTCCTTTAATTAAGGAATTCAGACTCAAACGGTAAAACTATTTAAGGAATGAGATCAAATAAACATCTTGTGCAAAATAGGCAATTAGGGGTAGATACATAAGAGTTTTAACTAAGGGAAATTTTTTGAAATACACGGGTAAAACAAATAAGGCCTTAGTATTCAGTAAATCAAGTGGTCAGAGGTTTGAAATTACCCGCTCATGAATAAGCTAAGGAACATTTTTACTCAAATCGAATAACAGGGGAAATTAACAAACAAAGAAAGAAATCAATTAAACTTACACAAGGAAGTCTGAAATCAATCAAAATTTAAAGCCATTTTTACAGGGAAGTTCAACACATATAAAGAGTATAGAAACATGCTAGGCTGAATTTAGGACAAAGAAAAAATATCATGCTATTGCAAAAATCAGTAGGTAGTCACATAGGTCAGCAATGTAGAAGATATAGTATCAAATAACATACAAAGGGTCCAATATAAGGACCTTAGAAGAGTTTAGTAGAGAATTAGAATTGCTTAAAGAAACATATATTTCAAAGCTCAATTCAGAAACTCAAAATAGGTATAAAAGATTCAGGGTTTCTACTCAAAATAGCCAATGGTCTCAAAACTCGAAAGAACCCCCAAATTCTAGGGTTTCTACCATCAATCGAGAGCAGAGATAAGAGGACAAGCAATCAAGAGAAAAGGTACTAATCGAAACTAGCTCAAAGGTTTTAGAAAGGAAAATAAGACCTTTAACACGTTCTTTCAGTAGCAGAAACTCATGAGAAGCATAGTAAAAGAACAACAAGCGGGACATAGAAAAAGAACTCAAAGAAACATAGTGGAAGAAGCTAATAAGAAACATAGTAGAAGAAAACTAATCAGAACACGGTAGGAGAAACATACAAAGAGCATGGTAGGAGAAAACATATTAAGAACACAATACACAAAGAACATGGTTGTACGTGGTAAAATTAGATGACTTGATTTTCTGCTATTAGGCTACTTTTGAAGCCTTCCTCGGAACCTCGAAGGTGGAAGGCCTTGGTCAAGTTCTTAGTCTCAGGGTCGTTGGAATCTGAATTGAAGGAGGCAGGGTCCGAGGCCAGAATAGAAGAAGAGGTATCCTAGGCACATGGCTACATCTGGAAGGTTCAGCCTATCTAGAGCCAACTGAGAGGACTCGCACCAAACCGTCCCATCCTTGTACTCTTACGATTAATACACATACATTTTACACTGGCCCTTCCCCTATATAAAGGGGACTCACCCCACCTTGTAGGGGAACTAATGTTGCTCGACTTCTCTACTAAGCAATAATATCTCTCTCTCTCTCTCTCTCTCTCTCTCTCTCTTTTTTCCTAATTTATCTGTGTTCTCCGACCTCGAGGTCACCTTAGCATTTTATTATTCTTCATCATTTAGCCCAAGATTGGTGGTGTAGAGCCTTCCATATTCATACTTATTTGTTATCCCTTTCCCAATTACCCTCGATAAGGCTACCTTCCATAGGGCCATGGTATGCTCGAAGCCTGGCCCCGAGGCATCTACTGGCTTGTTCCAAGACCGAGAATATCCCTTACTGGTTCGACTATCATCTGTCTAGCTCGATCTTTACTACTTTACTCCGTGCTTGGCATTAATCAACCTCGCTTACTTTAAGCTCTGGAGCATCCCCTACTGATTCGATTATTATTCTGGCCACTCGATCTTTATCGTTTTGCTCTATATTCAACACTAATCACTCTTCCAAACTAGCCCGAGAATAGATCATGTATTTTTTGAGTCCCATTTACAAATTTAATTGTTGTTACCATTTTCACGATAAACAGTTTGGCGCTCACCCTAGGGCTAAAAATAATAGTGATTATTTTCTTGCTAGTTTTGTCATTTAAATGCACGATATCTCTCACACTTTTTCTTTCCCAAGATCTTCGCTTTCAGGACCGGACATTCTGCTCGATCGATGAAATGAGAAGCAGAGATGTCAAGAGTAACGGGGGAATGAAATCGAACAACTCAGAGTCTGACGCACCCCTGGGCTTGGTCCGAACGCAAAAAATAACCCTCAGTGTGATATCCATATGATTATCAAGGGGGCTGATGGTCCCCAGTTCCCCGTATCCAAGCGGATAAAAGCACCCGCTACAGGTGGATCAACTTGATAACTCTTACCCGAGGAAACCCTCATATTCACTGAGGATGACCTCGAGGTCATGGGAGAACCGCAACGTAATAACGTACTGGTGATCTCATTTCTCTTAAATAACACAAGGATAAAGCGCGTGCTAGTAGACCCGGATAGCTCGACCAACATAATCAGGTCCAGAGTAATAGAACAGCTGGGATTGCTCAGTCAGATTGACGCCGTTCCTCGAACCTTCCATGGTTTTCAACATGATTGGGGAAGAAATTAAAGGATAAATCACCCTCCCAATTAGCACATCTGGCATGACCTAAAGCACCAAATTTCAGGTCATCGACGGTGACATGCGGTACAACTCTTTGCTTGGTAGGCCTTAGATACACGACATGAGGGAAGTGCCCTCTACGTTATACCAGGTGGTAAGATTCCCCACAAGAAATGGCATTGCAACAATACATGGAGAGCAACGGATTGTGAGAGAAATGTTCACGATTTACCGTGAGCCGTCAACCCTCCCACACTCGGCCTCGAACGAGGAAAAAAACACACAAATCATCTAAGATGATGAGGAAGATTTCTTCGCCCCCCAAACGTTCGTCATCCCCAAAAAATTGGATATGACCAAATCAATGATTGGATTGTTGGAGCAGACCATTCTGATTGACAACCTCCTAGACCGCAAGGTATACCTGGGCACGGGGTTGACCCCCGAGCTCAGGACAAGGTTTATTCGATTCCTTAGTAACAATATCAACTATTTTGCCTAGTCCCACCTTGATATGATAGGTATCCCACCAGAAATAGGCTTGCACCAACTGAGCATCGACCCCAAATTCAAACCCGTAAAGCAGAAAAGGAAGCCGTAGTCCGAGGTAAAACACGCCTTCATCAAATAAGAGGTAACGAAACTCTTAAAAGTTTGGTCCATCAGGGAGGTAAAGTATCCCGAATGGCTAGCTAATGTGGTAGTAGTGCCAAAGAAAGGGAATCAGCTAAGAATGTGCGTATATTATAAGGATTTAAACAAAGCGTGCCCTGAAGATTTTTCCTGCTGCCCAATTGTTTACCGTGAAAATGGTAACAATAATTAAATTTGTAAATGGGACTCTAAAAATACGTGATCTATTCCCGAGCTAGTTTGGAAGAGTGATTGGTGTTGAATATAAAGTAAAACAGTAAAGATCAAGCTAGATGGGTGATAGCCAAATCAGTAAAGGACGTTCTTGGTCTTGGAACAAGCCAGTAAATGCCTCGAGGCCAGGCTTTGAGCCTACCACAGGCCTATAAAAGATAGCCTTGTCGAGGGTAGTTGGGAAATGGATAATAGATAAGTATGAATATACAAAGCTTTATACCATCGATCTTGAGCTAAATGATGAGGAACAAATGAAGAACAATAAAATTCTTACAGTGATCTCGAGATATCACAGGCAAAATTGAGATAATAGATATCGATGAATATTACTTAGTATCAGAAAGGATAAAGAACAAATGAATAACAACAAAACGTTAGGGCAACCTCGGGGTTAGAGAACACTGATCATTTAGAAGAAAGAGAGAGAGAGAGAGAGAGAGAGAGAGAGATATTATTGCTTGCTTTTTAGGCCAATGGGAGAGATATTATTGCTTGCTTTTTAGGACAATGAGAGAGATGATCATTTACAAGGTGTAGGTTACCCTTCCTTTATATAATAAAGGGGGCATCTCAACTTAACATAACAAACAAATACAATAAAATAACGAGATGTGACAACCTACATTTCTTTATAGGAGAGCTAGCATTGAGCCATTTGGAGAAATCTCGCGAGACCTAGTCACATCCCTCGAGGAACATCTTCGTCGATTAAGGCCTTAATCAATGCTTGATCCGAGCAAGGCATCAGATAGGTCTCAAGGAGGAAATGAACCAAGATCTCATGTCCTCTAAATTTACTCTTTGAAGAACTATGTCGAGGAAAATTGGTTTTTCGATTTCCCCGCATATAGATAGTCTCCGCATTTCTTAGAGGGAAGTGATAAGAACTATTTTTGATTCTCCTTTTCACGGTTCTTGACATGCTATTATTCTGATGCCTCAGTCTTTCCCCATATAAGTCGAGACATTCTTCGTTCTCGCTTCTTCAGAACCTTTTGGAAACGTTATGACCACTTATTTTTCGGGGCTGCTTCGTCGTTGCTGTCACTCTATGCCGCTATTTTGTCACTATCGTCTCATCTTCCATGAATGCATTAATTTTTCCTATCGTTACGCTTTTCAAGGGCAATAATGGCATCGTCGATGATTTTGTTTTCTTCCCCTATATATATATCGGACTCCTTTGTGATTAGTTCTTCATTCAGGAGGCCTCTTTCGATACATGCTTTTCTCGTTTCCCTTGCCATTTTTTTGGTCTTCGTTATTCTGCAATGCTTGGGGCTCATGGCTTAAGATTTTTCGTTGGTCAAGACATAGATTAACCGTCGATCTTTCCTAGGCGGGACGGGCTTTTCCTGCAATGATGTTATTGTTGTTGCTGGCTCGGTATAGAAACATAGGAGGTCACTGTCCTTTAATTTCGGAGAAAGATTTCGGACCATCCACTACTGCTTAAGAGGGTACTTGGATTATACACCTCTGCTCACCCTCCTTCGTCGGCCCATCGTATTGTATCCTCTTTGGATTCCGGGGGGTGTGGTGATCGGCTCCACTCAGCTATTGTGTTCCATGCTGAGGCAATGTCTTGAGAAGTAGCTTCGGGGGAAATGTGTAGGCAGAGTCCGTGCTAGCTGAATTTTTTGCCCAGCCACTTCTCGACTTCATCTAGCGTCCCCTCGTCATTTTGCTCTTCTCCTGGCTTCCTTTTTAAGTTGCCATTCCAGGAAGACAGGGATGAGATCCTGATGGGGCCAGATTTGGAAGATATTGTCTTTGAAGTTGTGGGACCGGAAGGACGCTTTTGGAAGTGCTATACATGCATTGGATGGTTCTCTTGGACATATATACTACCTATATTTTTATCCCTTTTCTTTTTTTAAAAGATCTCTTGTGGGATTTTGTAATTATGTAAGATGCAATTGTATATAAGGATTTCTATGAATATGAATATGCTTTTTCTTGACTCCTTCTTTCAATTTTTTGCCTTTCTTTGATAAGTTTTCATGCCTCCGAAAGTCTACGCTTGTTGTCAACTGCTGGTGTCTGGTTCGGATGGAAGCGCTTTTTGGATCCCATGTTAGTTGGTGTAACTTTCTCCGAGCCCAGTAATCAAGCTTTTGATCGAGCTTAAGCCGACTTGGTATATGCATGTCGCCGAGTACCTATGACTAAGTGAGGATAATTGACGGTATCTCGGGTTTCTCAAGAAAGGCATTGGGAGAAGATTATACCCTTAGGTATGTGAGGGGCCTTTCCGGGCCATAGACAACCCTTCTAATGCGTATGTGTTTGGCCTTACTTCGGGGAGTCTCCCATGCTTTGGTGTCACTTTGATTGCACTGGGAGCTTTCGACCACCGTGAAGAAGCCTCGAGGAGGACACTTTGCATTCCGCATAAAATGAACAACTTTTGGATTACCAGGTACTGACTTCAAAGATACAGGTAGTGCCTTGGGGCTCTGTGGTGGCTTTTTAGGGGGAGGCTCGCTGGTTTCCTTTGGCAGGGGCCTTTGAGTGTTTTATAGCTCCAGTGTGGGAGATAATGTCAATGACAAATGTCTTTGGGTTGCTTCTTGAATTTGTCGTTGCTTTTAGATACAATGTGAGGCTATCCATGCCTGTTTTAGGAGGCAGCCAGAGTCTGCCAGCATCGGCCGTTGCTTGTAGGAGGCGCATGTCGTATTTCGGGCGAGTTGCTCCTCCCGGTGTTGGCTACTGACGTTTCTCCTCCGAAAACCTCTGCCATTTGTTTGGAGGGATAAGGGGATATCCCGCTAGGGCATGCACTGTGCTTTTCCTTTTTACACCTGAAACTTCCATTTGTAAGCTTGTGATGGCTGATGACATCCAAATCCACTACTAAAAAGTTATAGACATGATCGCATGCAATATAATTTACCCAACTATGAGTCGGGGTCGAATCCCATAAAGAACAGTGTATAAGCAATTAGGAATGTAAGAAAATTATCGCTTATCGCGCAATGCCAAACAATAAGAATTTGATTTGAAAATGTTTTATATCTAAATGCGGAAATGTAAACTAACCTAGAGAGAAAGTAAAATTATCAGTGGCTACAAGTATGGTTGCATCGTGAATTACACTCAAGTAATGATCCAATGTATTTCATGATTTTACAAATATGAGTGAGTTTATGTTAATTAGCCACGGATAATAATTCTTAATTAGCTTCTTCCGAAGACTAACAATAATTCCTAATTGAATTATCCTTAAAATAATTAGAAGATTAAGCACACCTGGAATGGCTACAAGTAGTTCAATCCTATCCCTAGGTAGAATCTATAAAATGAGGGTTAACGCCTCAAGTTCTTGTTAATTAATCTTTCCCAACCCCAAATTATCTTTTCCAAAATTAATTCGAAGTTAATGGGAGAGTCCTAGGGTTAGCTAATCCCTTTGGAAACATCAAAGGACAAGAATAATTAAAATAACAATAGCTCGCTTTATAAAAGAATAAAAATCATTCAATACATAAGCACAACAAGGTATTTAATTCACTCTTTAAACAATAATATTTCCATAAACAAGATTCAAGTGTTGAATAAAATACTACACACTTAAATATTCAATACAAATCAAGGAAATGAAGAAATAAACGTAAATGGGTAAGAACTCTTAACCACAAGCTTCAATCTTCAAAACCCAAGTGTGTGTGCAAAACCCTAGCTTCCAAAAATGTTCTCTCTAGTTCTATGAACTGAACATAAGCCAAAGATCCCCAAAATATCTATTTGGACGAGTATAAAAATGGTTTGGGATGAGAACTTGTGAAATGTCAATTCTGCCCAGGTTTGATTCACGACTTCCGCTCCTCATTGCAGGTGTGGCTCCGCAGAAATGAAGTTACAAATGCAGAAGCAAAAATCCTAATCAACACTACCACCGTAGATGCGGTTTATCAAGTGCAGATGCACTTCCGCAGAAGCAGAATTCTAACTACAGATGCAGTTTCTGCCTGCTCAGCATGTTCTGCAGAAGTGGTTCTTTCTTCGCAGAAGCGGGATCGCTTCTATGGCCATACTTTCGCAGAAGCGGAATCACTGGAAAGTTTTTTTTTCACCTTCTTTTTGCTCAATTCCACTTCAATTTGATTCAAATCACTACGTAGCGTCATTTACCTGAAAATCTAACAATATCCACAATAAAAGACCTCATTTTATATTTAAAAAGACATAAAAGCAAAGGAAAAGAGGTTAGATTGAATGGTAAAATCACCACTCATCAATGACCTTAGATTCGGGCCGGTACATTTGAGACCCATGCCTTGGGTCACTTCGGACCTAATATGCAAAAGTTTTTGTCTAGAGGAGCAGACGCCTTGTAGTGCATGCTTTTGTTAATTTCTGCCTTTAGGGCTAGTTTTTCTTCTTTTTTCCATATTAGTCGTAGTAAAAGTGGAGGTTTTAGAATGCCTTAAGAGCGATGTTGCCCTGCCCGGAATCACCTATGGTGAGCTAAGAGCCCAAGTGCAGGTTCAAATTTTTAAGGGGGGATGAGCGCTTTGGCTAGGATCCTTATCTTCAAGTTTTACCTTAACTTTGTCCTGTGAGAATGTCCCGGTGTAGGTGAATATGATCGAGAGACCTGAGTCTGGACGGGCCGGGGCAATCTATGCGGAAGCTACATTAAGCCAACCCGTGGGGCGATCGAGAGATGTAGATTTTGTACGAAGGAAACTGCTGCCGTTCAGTCCGATTTGAGGCCAACCCTCCTTTACGAAGAGAGGTTCGGAGATCATGTTTGCTGTTGAACTTGGAGGGAGGCATTCGAGGAAGCTGGAGCAAGGACCTTGATTTTCCAAAAGAGTTGGCCTGAGCCACGGTGGATGAAGGCGATGTATGGCCACTCCTTGTGGTCACTGCAGAAGGCATTTTTTTTCTTACACGCGGGGTGTGCCTTCTTCCTACTATTGCTCTCGATCGTATCGATCAGTTCTGGGGATAGTCTCTAAGTTGCATCATGGCTCGAGCCTGGGTAGGTCCTATGGCTTTCATCTGAATGTACATGCAGAGGGAAGTAATCCTTCATGCTTTTAGGCCGAAGTGATTTCACGGGAGCGTGGCCCGGGGGTTTGTCGATGGCGTATTGATAGCGCCGCTTGGGTCATCTCTCCAGGCATATCTGTTGTTGAATTCTTTTTGGGTTCCTCTTTCGGGTGTCTCGAGAGATATTAGACGAAGCACATAAGCTAAAAAATAACCTCCGACTGGATGGCCCAATGGTCAAAGGGGAATAATCTTGTGGCCTTCTACCGAGGAGTGTCCCGATCAGGTCGGTGCAGGGGGATCTTTTTCCCGAAGGAATTGGCCCGAACTAGGAGGATCATCAGGGAGCTTATTTGTCCTTTACCATGGCCATAGAAGGCGTATTTTGACAAACTGCTTTCCTTTTGTGGACTTGACCGTTATATAGTCGTGAGGTTCCTGAGCCGTGTTATGGATTGAACTTTGATTGGCCTTCCGGTTTTTTCCCATCTTCATAGGCAGAGGGTGATAACCCTATGTGCTGAAGTGTTTTTTGCGAGCGCGCGACCTGGAGATTTGTTTTGATTATCGATGTCTTTGGTTGGACCGTGTCTTTTGGCATTTTGTGTTTGAATTTCCCATGGGCTCAGTCCCTGAGTTGGGATCCAGCTCGAGCTTGACTCACCCTTAAGTTTACTAGGGCTGGCGGTAATGATTCTTGCTTTCTGTCCTTTGTCGTTCGGCGATTTCCTGGCTCCAGTCTCTAAGTCACATTGTGATTTGAGCTGTAATCGACCTTTCAATATTCTCTGGGGTTCCGGTTGGAGATAACGACATAGATGTCGTGCCCTTGGGAGTATTGTGATTTTTGGGTCTAGTCTCTGAGTCGCGTTACGGCTCGAGCCGTGACTGACCCTTAAATCTCATTTTAGTTCTCAGCTAACGGTGATGGCTTTCCTGTTACTTGGTCATTAAGACCTTGTAGTATGAGGCCCAGAGGCTTTGCTTAGCCAGCGACAATAACACTTACGCTGTTCGGTCGTGGGGACCTTTTGATATGAGGTCCAGAGGCTTGCTTTAGTCGGTGACTAATGGCTCTTACGCTGTTTGGTCGTAGAGACCTTTTGATATGAGGCCTGTAGGCTTTGCTTAGTTTAACTATTTTGGATCCGGTCTCCGAATCAGTTTACTATCCAAGCTCACTTTAATCCTCAAGTTATCAATTTTCAAGTTGATAGTTGTAGAGATCTTTCGGTGTAAGGCCCGTAGGATTTGCGTAGCCGATGACAATGGCATTTACACTGTTTGATGTGAGGCCCGTAGGATTTTTCTAGGCTTTATTTCCTCTCGTTAAGGTCTTGTTGATTGTTTTTGACTGACCCATCGTCGGTTATAAAAGAACCTCAATTTCAAGTCACAATCAGCGATATTTCGAGCGCCTCAGAAGGTTCATAGCTCGTAGGTCGAGTAGATCGACTTTTTTTTGGAGCCAACATGGTCAGGACTCATCTTTTGCCTGTTGAGGGAAGTCTGTGTTTAATCAGTTCTTTCTGAAGTAGATTCAGAGGATTTTATAGCAATAGTTGGGCACCCCTGAGTCATGTTTTTGGGCTGTTGCAGCCATTTCGACCATATTCGTATGCATTTGGCCGTTGCCATTTTTGATCCTAAGAACCAGTTTTTAAGTATCCACACCATGGGTATTCCCTTTAGGGATTCTTACAAATGCAACGTATGGGATTTTTCATACATGTTGACATCTTACAGTTTACCATGCCTGTTGAACTCTTACAGTTTGCATGCCTGTTGAGGTCTTACAATTTACGTGCCTATTGAGTTCTTATAGTTTATGGAGAATAGGTCTGGTTTTGCCGAGGTTGCCCGTTAAGGTCTTACAAGTTCATATTTTCTAGTGCATGGCAATTGGCAACAGTCTCCGAGTCCTCGAGTTCACTTGAAGACAACTTCTTGTGAGCTCGGAGCTATTTTTCGGGGGTTTGGTGAGCTCGGAGTTTTGACCCTGGGGTCGCGCAAGTTGTTGAATTGCTCATGGTGAGTCTACGAATATATCAGATCATTCTATACCTGAATACCACCTTTTGCAGTCTTGGGGCCATATCGTGAGGACTTTGTAAGCCCGAAACCCTGACCCTGGGGTTGTGAGGGTGCTGAATTGGTTAAGTCTCCGAGCGTTTCGGGATGTATTTGATGTGGAAGTTTTTGCTGAGGATAAAGCCGAAATATTTTTCTTCGAGGCGTTGAGTGCTTGGAAAATATTCTTTATTGCTTGGCAAAAACATAAGTTGTAAATACATGTTGTTCCGCTGCGGTGAGTTTGGTGGATTTTAGGAGGGATGCTCCTTGTTGCTTCGGAGGTTGTCCGTGAGGACGGCCTTGTGTGATTAGCACGGAGTTTCATTCTCTGGTGGCTTTGTAGGCATTCCTTATTAAAAACCTTGCTGGTAAGAAACCTTTTTCTTTTTGGGATAAAAACTTGGTCTAAGGAAAAGAGTGCAATGTGCGCACCTTTATTGGGATGTCTCGAGATCCTCGAACAGTGCTAGTGTCTCGATACCTTTGGTTTAGTCGGGAGCGCCTTTCTTGGAAGGCCTCGAGGCTTTTAGGACAATGCCTGCACGTGGGTTAATTTTTAATTTTTGAAAATAAAATAAAAGAAACGGTGGTATCTTGAGACATGATATTTTTGGGTGCCGACTTGCTTTGATCGCTCGAGATCGGGCATGCGACATGGGTTTCATTTTTGCAGTTTGTCAAACCAGTCTGGGGTTGGGCCCCAATTTTCCCATGGACTTACCTGGGGGCGGAGGTAAGGGGACCGAGATTGCATCATTTATTGCAAACATTTCTCTCACCACATGTTGCTCTCCATGGATGGTTTTGACCCGTCCTTTGTCGAGAATTTTATCATTTGGTGAAGAGTGGACGGTACTGCTCTCATGCAATGTATCCATGATCATCCGAAAAAGGTGTTGTACCTCATGTCCCCCTCGATGACGTAGAACTTGGTGTGTTGGGTTAATTCAGCCACAGTAATAGGTATGATGATCTCCCCTTTCGTTGTTTTGCTTGCCATATTATACCCGTTGAGGATGTGAGTGGCGGGTACGATCCGTTCAGTTAGACCGAGCTTCTCTATTACCCTTGGCCTGATAATATAGGCTAAGCTATCTATATCCACGAGTACATATTTTATCTGAAAAGAATTTACAAGGAAGGAAATTACTAGAGCGTCGTTGTGGGGCTAAGACAAGGTGTCTGTATCCTCTTCACTGAAGGTAAGGGTGTCATCGGGGATGTATCCTTAAGTTCTTTTCTCCTTTGTGATAGATATTTCTTTTTCCTCATCAAGGGCTCTTGCGGGGTACCCATGATCATGTGGATATTGTGTTGAAGTCCTTTTACATAATTCTTCTTAGCTTCCTCCCTATCTCGAAACTAATTTTTGACCCGATCGCAGAGGAATTCTCGGAGGTGCCCTTTGTTGAGCAGTCGGGTTACTTCCTCTCGTAGCTGATGTCAATCCTCGATCCAGTGGCCATATGTCTTGTGGAACTCGCACATCAAGTTTTAATTTCTCTACGAGGGATCTGACTGTATTGGTCTAGGCCATTTTGCATCTCGAATTTTGCTGATAGCGAACACGATGTCTGATATGTAGACGCTAAAATTGTACTCCGATAAGTGAGGCGCGTTGACCGGGCCTATGTTTTGGTTAAACCGGACCCTATTAATGACCCCTCGAGGATCATGTCCTCGATCTAGCCTCCTATCGTTGCGGGGTAGATTGCGCCTCGGGGTATTTCTTCTATCTTCAAGGTACGACTGATACTGTTCTTTATTTGGCTTCACTTCTTTTGTCAGAAATTTGCTTGGGTACACCGAGCACTATGGGGCCCCCAGCTGGTCATCCTCCATCCTGATCTTTGATTAATATCGGTTGTGGACGTCTGACTAGGTTACAGTCGGGTATTTGATCAAATTTTGTTTCAGTTGTTTCGAAGCCATTGAGCTTCGTTCATTCAAGACTTAGGTTAAGGCTTGTACTATCCAATCATCGAAGACTGGTGGTAACTCCATTCGTTCCATATTGAACCGGGACACGAACTCCCGCATAATCTCATTTTCTCTTTGCTCGATTTTGAAAACGTTGGACTTACTTGTTGCTACATTAATGGCTCCAGTGTGTGCTTTTACAAAAGAGTCTGCTAACATGGCGATTGAGTCTATGGAGTCGAGGGCCAGGTTATGGTGCCACATCATGGCCCCCTTTGAAAGAATTTCCCTGAACTTTATCAATAGTATGGATTCAATCTCGTCGCTCTTTATATTGTTACCTTTTACTGCACAGGTATACACAGTGATGTGTTCATTAGCGTCGGATGTGCTGTTGTACTTAGGGAGTTCCGGCATTCTGAACTTCTTTGGGATAGGTTTCGGCGCTGCTTCTTCCGGGAATGGCTTTTGGATGAATTTTTTTGAATCTAGACCCTTAAAGACTAGAGGGGCGCTAGGGATCTGATCGATCCTAGAGTTGTAGCTCTCAACCCTTTTAGCGTTGGTTGCGATCATTTTCTCTCCCGTTTTGATCCTTTTGGTGAGGTACTTGAGTAGTTTTACAATAGCGGGCCAACCACCGACTCTTTGTTGCTCGACCTTTCGAGCACCTGTTCCACGGGGGAGCTGTATCTGGCGCCACTGTATTGGGGGTTCTTTGGTGGCTCTACAGCTGAGTGATTGCTAGTTGCTGTGCCTACAACATTTCATAGATAACGTGAAGACTAACTACCTATTCCTCCCGAGCCGGGGTTTTTTGCATTTCCAGTTGGTTGCTGCGTCGTACACTTCTATCGGTGTAGATGCCTCGTCCACTTCCTGAGCGTCCTGCGAGTTTGCATCCACTAGGATTGGTCTGGGAATGTCGTTAGGATTCTGCGGAGGTTTTTTGACGGCTGAGATGACCACGCCATTTTCCCCGTGGTCTTCGGAGTCGTTGTTCTCCACCCTGTTTATCGAGTCGAACATTTTGACCTGCAATTAAAGAGTTCTCGGGCAAGAAAAAGTGTGAAAGATATCGTGTATTTAAGTGACAAAACTTAGCATGGAAATAATCACTATTAGTTTTGAAAGTACAAGAGGGGGGTGAATTGTATATAATTAAAATTAGTCGTAATAAGTTGACTTAAAATTTTAGTAGTTGACTGAATATGGCAATCTTGTTGATAGAGAAATTCGAAGTAATATGCATAAAGTAAATGTAGAAATTAAAGACACCAGGAATTTTATACTGGTTCAGATTTAATGTGAATCCTAATCCAGTCCCCTTGGGTTGCAAGGGATTTCTTTTCAAGCAAATGAGTTTTCTTTCGAGTACAGATTTGTTATTTGTCTATTAGTTTTCTAGCACTCGTTTGATACAATGCCTCACGAGTTGTGTGCTCTCTTTCTATCCCTGACTTGTTACACAGTAGATCTATATAGGCTACTATGCTTGTTTGTAGTAAATTGAAGAGAGTTACTTTGGTTCGATCAAAGTATACTAAGGAGGGAGTTGCACTATGAATTTATACAAGGATGAATGGTGAAGGCTTGTCAACCCAAGGTTTTTGATCCTTGGAAAGAGTTGATTCTCTCCAAGAATAAAGTACTAGCCGTTGCTTCTCTTAAGATCTTTTCCATCGGAAAATGATGGGTTTGACAGAATTCTTCCTTAATTTTTGGACCTTCCGATCTTGACTGCTGTCGAGATCCTCTAGCTTTAATTGGTCTTTATTGATTTGATCTGACTCGTCAATCACGGATTTCATTGAATCTTTATTCCACTACGGTAGATTTGATTTCCCAAAATCATGGAGTTAATCCCATTTTGCTGATGTAGAGTTGATTCTTTCCTTGTGCATCGTGAGTATTTAGGGCAGCTTCCTTTGAGAACGATATCCTTCGTTGTTCAACATAGCAATTCCAATAGTTCCTTTTTGCTTCTTTAAACTCCTGCACATGCATATTAATTTGCATCATTAAAATATGTTCTAACAATCTCCCTCTTTTTGATGATGGAAAAATAATATACATATATGTAAAGGGATAAACAGCAGTTGGCTTCCCTATTTGGAACTGGCCGACTTGGCTCCCCCTCAATATGTGTAGTCAATTGAACTTGATCTCCCCCTCAATGTGTGCAGTCAACTTGTACCTGTATATTATTGTCTATGCATGGGCATCATAGTTGACTTAACCAGTTCAAAGAATAAGAGAAACTATCTATGCATGTAGCATAGTCGACTTAACCTGTATAACGAATAGAGAGTATATGCATAATCGACTTGAAGGTGCACATAGAGCATTAATAGTCTAGAAGATATATATTCTCACCCTTTTTGACATCAGCAAAGAGGGAGTAGCAAAAATAATATCCACATATGCAAAAAAGAAAAGAAAAACATCCACGGGCATAGCCCAACCACAGCCAAAACAAGTTTAAAACAAAGGAAAATTATCTGTAGACCACGTCCATCTCATCGACGCAGAAAGTAGGTAAGAGTGTTGCAGATTGCCTCCTTCAATTGTTCAAAGCCGGTGTTGGCAGCAACGCTCATTCCATCCAGCTTGTCATGCACCTCCTTGAAGGCTTTAACCATATTCCCCCTTACCCTTTGCACAACCACCCTGATTTTGTACACATCTAACTCTGTTTCCTTAGAAATAGCATGAATAGCATCCACAGACGACTGTGTGGTGGACAGGAGAGTCTTGATGTCTAAGAGTTGAGAGTCAATGGAGCTGAACTTTTCATTTAGGTATGCAGGAATGGGAGAGGGAAGAACAACAGACAAAGGCTTGGTTTCCACAGGGGTTGGCTTTGCATCACTATCACCCTTCTTCACTCAGACACCCTTGATACTCACATACCTCACACTAGAGAAGGCTCTAAAGTTGTAGCACTTGTACACAAGAACAGATGGGTAGTCGGAAAGTGGAATTTGATGAGCTTGTAGAATGTGGGTGATGGCCATACCGTAAGGAAGACTGGTTGGATCTTCAGCATTCTCAATCATAAAATTTATGACCCAGGAGGACAACTTGATTTTGAGGTTGGAGATAAGACAGTAGACAAAGAAGGTGTCCCGTTGAGAGAGGGTTGAGAAGGAACCAATTCTAGGAAGGAGAGTGGTTGCAACAATGTGAGCAAGAACCCTAGTTTCAAAGCTAACATCATTGGGCCCTAATTGATTGGGAAGGGTTTCAGAGGGATTTTCTGCAGTACACTGTTTATCCTGATCACTGGGCCCTAATTAATGCACTGAAAAAAATAATTATGACAAGTTTTTTGAAAAGTAACAATTTGGTCCTAATAATTGTTTGAAAAACAAATAATGCCAAGTGATTATCTCAAAGAACAAAATCTATCTTCCAACAATGGTTTAGTAAAAATATCAGCTAATTAAGCATAGGTGCCAACAAAAGCTAATTCTATGTCACTTTTAAGAACATGATCTCTAATAAAATGAGTTTTAATGTCTATATTCTTTGCTCTAGTGTGATGCACATGATTTTTAGAAAGACAAATTGCACTAGAACTATCACAAAAGATTTGTATAGGTTTAAAGGAGAGTTCATAGTCACCCAATTGATGGGACATCCGCAGCAGTTGTGCACAACATTGACCAATGGCTATGTACTCAGCTTCAGTAGTCGACAAGGCGACTGATGCTTGCTTTTTCCTGTTCCAGGATATTAAGGCCTTTCCTAGTAATTGACATGTGCCATTAGTGCTTTTCCTATCTTCTTTATCACCTGCTAAATTTGCATCTGAAAAACCTTCTAATTTAAACGAGTTAGAGTGAGGATACCAAAATCCATGAGATACTGTGCCAATAAGATATCGAATAATTCTTTTTACAATAGTTAGATGTGACTCCTTGGGAGCCGACTGAAACCTGGCACATTTACAAATACTGAACATAATATCTGGTTGACTAGTGGTCAGATATAGTGGAGATCCAATCAATCCTCCGTATTTGGTTTCTATTGAAATTGGCAAGTCCCACATCGGTTGGATAGCCATTTTAGTTAAGATTTTTTCTTATAAAATGGGGCCTAATGTTTAGGATTTAAGCACACCTCTCATTTGCCTTCTTATCTTCTTAAGGAATTTGCATCTTATCTCTTTAGTATTATTTCACTTGTATTTTTGAGTGGAATAAAATATTGGTTGTGTCTTAGGAGTAGGCAAAATTAGCCGAACCTCGTAAATTCTGGTGTTCCTTTTATTATTGCTTTATTGTCTTATTTATTATTTGGTGGATGGCATAATTTTTGGTATAGTAGTTGTGACTCATTCACACTATATACATTTGGCTTCCGCAATAAATGGCATCAGAGCCAAGGTACTGTCTAAGTATGCTCTGTGGTTGCAGTATAGTCTGATCTTCCACATCAAAAAAGATTTATCTTGGTAACTGAGTCAAGCTTCTATCTCAGTATGCTCTGTGGTTGTAGCTTAGTCTGATCTTCCACACCAGAAAGGAAATAATCTTGATTTATGTCGTCAACTATTAAATAATATTTATGTCAAAGATGGGAGACAATAAACAAGAAGAATCTACATCAAGTATCAACAATACGTCATCATTGGCATCTTCGCTTATGACAAGAATTGTGTCAAATGCTAAATTTGCGGTAGAAATTTTTAACGGGTCAGGACATTTTGGGATATGGCAAGGTGAGGTTCTAGATGTCCTTTTTCAACAAGGGCTAGATCTTGCTATTGAAGAAAAAAGACCAGATGCTATTGGAGAAGAGGATTGGAGAATTATCAACCGTGTTGCTTGCGGTACCATTCGATTCTACCTTGCTAGAGAGCAGAAATATCAATACACAAAGGAAACTTCTACAAGTAAATTATGGAAAGCACTGGAGGATAAATTTTTGAAGAAAAATAGTCAAAATAAATTGTACATGAAGAAAAGACTGTTTCACTTAACTTATGTTCCTGGTACCACGATGAATGAAGATATCACCAGTTTCAATAAGTTGGTCACAGATTTGCAAAAATATGGATACAACTTATGATGATGGTGCCTTGGCCTTGATGTTATTAGTGTTACTTACTGATGAGTACGAGCACCTTGAAACTACTCTACTCCATGGAAATGACGAAGTTTCTCTCAGAGAAATTTGTTCCGCTTTTTACAGATATGAACAAAGAAAATGAGAAAAACAGAAGGGCGGAGAAGGAGAAGCACTATTTGTGAGGGGTTGTCCTCAAAATCAAATGAGGACAAGGAAAGGAAGATCTAAACCCAGCAAATATGAATGTGCCTTTTATCAAGAAAAAGGGCACTAGAAGAAAAATTGTCCGAAGTTGAAGAATAAGGCCAAACATAACAATGGAAAGACCATTATGGATTCAAATTTAGATGATTGTGATGATTCATATTTCTCATTAGTTACAACGGAGCCATCAACATAATCAGATATATGGTTGATGGACTCGGCTTGTAGCTATCATATGTGTCCCAACAGGGACTGGTTTGTGAAATTTCAAGAAGGAGAATATGGAGTCATCCACACAGCGGATAACATCCCTCTTACCTCATATGGCATTTCTTCAATATGATTAAGGAACCATGATGGAATGATTAGAACATTAACAGATGTTCGATATGTATCTGATTTGAAGAAGAATCTCATCCCTGTGGGAGCCCTAGAATCAAAAGGTTCAAAATTATTGCAGAAAATGGAGTGATGAGAGTATGCTCTGGTGCACTAGTGGTAATGAAAGCTAATTGGAAGAAAAATAACATGTACCGCTATCGTGGTAGTACAATTATTGGGACAACGATAGTGACGTCCAGTGACGACAAAGAGGGAAGAGCAACCAGGCTATGGAACATGCGCTTGGGACATGCTGGAGGAAAATCCTTGAAAACTCTATCAGATCAAGGATTGTTAAAGGGAGTAAAGGCTTGCAACTTGGAGTTTTGCGAGCATTGTGTCAAAGGAAAACAGACAAGGGTTAAATTTGGTACGATGATCCATAATACTAAAGGCATTTTGGATTATGTGCACTCTGATGTTTGGGGTCCTTCCAAAACACCTTCATTAGGTGGGAAGCACTATTTTGTGACCTTTGTTGATGATTTTTCCTGAAGAGTATGGGTGTATACAATGAATAGCAAAGATGAAGTGCTGGGAATTTTCTCAAATGGAAGACGATGGTGGAGAATCAAACAAGCAGGACAATCAAGTGTATTCGCATAGATAATGGAGGTGAATACAAAAATGATCATTTTAATAAAGTTTGTGAAAATGATGGCATCGTCCGACACTTCACTGTTAGACATAGAACACAACAGAATGGGGTGGCAGAACGTATGAACCGGACCTTGTTGGAAATGTATGATGTATGTTGTCCAATGCTGGCTTGGGCAAAGAATTTTGGGCTGAGCAATTACATACGCATGCCACCTTATTAATCGCTTACCATATGCTGCTACTTATGGTAAGACACCATTTGAAAAATGGTATGGAAATCCTGCTGTAGATTATGACTCTTTGTATGTGTTTAGCTCAACTGCATATTATCATGTGACAGAGTCAAATTGGATCCTAGGGCAAAGAAGGCTATTTTTATGGGGATTACTTCTAGAGTCAAAGGATACCGCTTATGGTGTCCTATGACAATGAAAGTAATATTCAGCAGGGATGTTACCTTCGATGAATCTACTATGGTAAACAAGGTAACAAATAAACATACCAAACAAGATGATGGTGCTTCTAAGCAGGTGGAGTTTGAGGGAAAGTTTATTTTTCCTACACAAAATGCAGATGAGGAAATAAATGAAGATTATCCTCTTGAAGGAGAGCCAGTAGAGGAGATTCCAACTCAGGAACCTGAACAACAACTTGAATCAATAGCAACCAGCAGACCAAAAAGGAAAATAGCGCAACCTATTCGTCTCATAGAGACAGTTTCTTGTGCAACCGCAATTGTAGCCGATGATGTTCCTACCACTTATAAAGACGCAGTCCAAAGTTCAAAAGAATATAAGTGGAGGATTGCCATTAATGATAAAATACAGTCCCTTCATTAGAATCATACATGGAGATTGGCCAATCTCCTGAACGGAAAGAAAGCAATTGGGTGCAAATGGGTATTTGCAAAGAAAAAAGGATTTCCTAACCAAGAAGATGTTCGCTACAAAGAAAGATTGGTGGCTAAAGGATATGCTCAAAAGGAGGGAATTGATTACAATGAAGTATTTTCTACAGTTGTAAAACATTCCTCCATTAGAATTATGTTGGATTTGGTAGCACAGTTGAATTTGGAACTAGTTTAGATGGATGAAAAAACTGCGTTTTTACATGGAAACTTGGAGGAGGAAATCTATATGACTCAGCCAGAAGGATTCAAAGTTACTAGAAAGGAAAATATCGTGTTCAAACTTGAAAAATCATTGTTCGGGTTGAAACAATCTTCTAGACAATGGTACAAGCGATTTGACAATTTTATGTTGCAACAAGAGTACAAGAGAAGCAAATACGATCATTGTGTGTATTTGTGCAAGCTTAAAGATGTTTCCTTCATATATCTTCTCCTATATGTTGATGATATGTTGATAGCTTCCAAGAATCCGTAAGAAATTGATAAGTTGAAGATTCAACTGAAGAAGGAGTTTGAGATCAAGGATCTGGGTGAGGCAAAGAAAATTCTTGGCATGGAGATAATAAGAGATAGATGTTCAAAGAAACTCTGTTTATCTCAGAAAGAATATTTGAAGAGAGTAATACAGCGTTTTGACATAGATGACAAGACTAAGACAATTAGTACTCCACTTGCTCTCCATTTTAAGCTAAGTACTACTATGTCGCCAAAGGATGAAGCTGAACGAGAGTATATGTCAAAGGTACCATGCGCAAATATTGTTGGTAGCTTGATGTATGCAATGGTCTGTACGAGACATGACATTTCACAAGCTGTTGGAGTTATTAGCAGATATATGCATAATTCAAGAAAGGAGCATTGGCAAGCTGTGAAGTGGATTCTACAGTATATTCATAATACTGTAGATGTCGGGTTGGTTTTTGAGCAGGAAGACAATCAGTCTGTAGTTGGATATTGTGACTCAGATTTTGCAAGTGATCTGGACAAACGAAGATCAACTAGTAGTTATGTGTTTAATTTTGCAAAAGCACCAGTTAGTTGGAAGTCTACTTTGTAGTCAGCAGTTGCTTTGTCTACAACAGAGGCAGAGTACATGGCTATTACAGAGGTTGTGAAAGAGGCAATTTGGCTTCAAGGATTGCTAAAGGAGCTTGGTATTGAATAAAAAGGTATCACAATTTTTTGTGATATTCAAAGTGTTATTCAATTAGCGAAGAACCAAGTTTATCATGCAAGGATGAAGCACATTGATGTTCTGTATCATTTTATACGAGAAATCATAGAAGAAGGTGGAGTCACGTTGAAGAAAATCCATACTACGGAGAATCCTGTTGATATGCTGACAAAAGTGGTGACTGCGATCAAGTTTCAACATTGTTTGGATTTGATCAACATTGTTGAACACTGAAAATTGAAGGTGAAGACACAACCAAAATTTATTACCGATAGAAAATTGAAGATGTGGAATCTTGCCAAGGTGGAGATTTGTTGAAATTGGCAAGTCCCACATCGGTGGGATAGCCATTTTAGTTAAGATTTTTTCTTATAAAAGTGGGACTAATGTTTAGGATTTAAACACACCTCTCATTTGCCTTCTTATATTCTTAAGGCATTTGTATCTTCTCTCTTTAGTATTATTTCACTTGTATTTTGGAGTGGAATAAAATATTGGTTTTGTCCGAGGAGTAGGCAAAATTAGCCGAACCTCGTAAATTCTAGTGTTCCTTTTATTATTGCTTTATTGTCTTATTTATTATTTGGTGGCTACCATAATTTTTGGTATAGTAGTTGTGACTCATTCACACTATATACATTTGGCTTCCGCAACAATTTTATCAACTGGAGTACCCTGTTCATCCTTATCCAAATTTGTAGCCGGACTCATAGGAGTCCCAATTGATTTTGCATTGCTGATGCCAAATTTTTGGATCAGCTCCTTGGTATATTTAGTTTGACAGATGAAAGTTCCCTCTTCAGATTATTGAATTTGAAGCCCAAGGAAAAATATGAGTTCACTCATCATGCTCATTTCGAGTTCACTTTGCATGAGGTTTGCAAATTCCTTGCACATAAGAGAGTTAGCACTACCAAAAATAATATCATCAACATAAATTTGAATGATGAGATTACCTTCTATTGATCGTTTAATGAATAGAGTAGTATCAATTTTACCTCTGGTGAACCCGTGATCAACAAGGAAGGTACATAACCTGTCATACCAAGCACGTGGAGCCTGCTTCCGTTCGTATAGGGCCTTAGTAAGCTTGTACACATGATAAGGAAATTTTGAGTCTTCAAAGCCCGGAGGTTGTTTCACAAAAACTTCCTCTTCGATGAATCCATTTAGAAAGGCGCTTTTGACATCTATTTGAAACAATCTGAATCCTTTAAATGATGCATACGATAATAGGATTCGTATAGACTCTAATGGAGCTACTGGAGCAAAAGTTTCCTCGTAGTCGACTCCTTCTTGTTGTGAATAGCCTTGAGCAATTAATCTGGATTTGTTCCTTATGAGTTGTCCTTCTTCATTCAATTATTTCCTGAACGCCCAATTTGTTCCGATGACGGAAACATTTTCAGGTCGGGGTATCAGCTTCCATACTTGATTCTTGATGAATTGATCTAATTCCTCTTGCATGGCTTTTACCCAGCTTGAGTCCTTCAAAGCTTCCTCTACCTTTTTTGGCTTTATTTGAGAGATTAGAGCAATATTTGCTTTCTTTTTAAGGGCAGCCCTGGTCTTCATTCCTTTGTTTGGATCCCCTATGATATATTTCTGTGGATATTCAGTTTCATTTCTCCACTCATTTAGTGGAACAATGCTAGTAGTCGACTCTACACGTTGTTCTGGAGTGTTGTTGCTAACTTGTTCAGTCGACTCGACTACATCTATGAGACTAGTTGACTCATGTGATTTTCCTTTGTCTTGAACTTCTTGAGTTTGATCTTCGTCACCTGCATTAATGCCTTTCTCGACCAAGGGATTATTTTCATTGAAAATAAAATGAACCGATTCTTCAACGCACAAAGTACGTTTATTAAAAACTCTAAATGATCTGCTATTTAAAGAATAACCAAGAAAAATACCTTCATTATTTCTCGGATCAAATTTTCCAAGATTCTCCTTACCATTGTTATGAATGAAACACTTGCTTACAAATGGATGAAAGTAACTGGTGTTAGGACTCTTACCTTTCCAGAGTTCATGCGGACTCTTTTTCAGAATGGGCCTTATGAGCCACCGATTGAGAATGTGGCATGCAGTACTCACACCTTCTGCCCAGAAATGATTTGGCAGAGAATGTTCTAACAGTATGGTTGTTGCCATGTCTTGAAGAGTTCTATTTTTTCATTCCATAACTCCGTTTTGTTGAGGTGAGCGAGGAGTAGAGAAATTATGAGTGTAGCCTTGATCATTACAGAAATCTTCAAACGCCTTGCTTTCAAATTCACCTCCATGATTACTTTGAATTATGGAGATTGGATAACTTTTTTCTCTTTCAATCCTTTTGCAGAAAACTTCAAAGTTTCTTAGGCTTTATCTTTGTGAGATAGGAAAATTACCCAAGTGAAACGTGAAAAGTCATCAACAATAACAAAAGCATATTTCTTACCTCCTATGCTAGCAGTTCTAGTATGTCCAAATAAGTCCATATGAAGTAATTGCAATAGTTTTGAGGTGGACATTATGTCTTTGTTTTTGAAAGAGTTTCTAGTTTGCTTACCCATATGACATGCATCACAAATGTGATTCCTAGAAAAATTCAATTTAGGTAACCCAATGACTAGATCATGTTTGGATAATTTCTCAATTAGATGCATGCTAGCATGACCTAGTCTTCTGTGCCATAGCCAAGGATCATCAGACATAGAGGGTTAGGCAGATATGACCATCTATATTTTTGAAACCATCAAGTATATAAACATTTTTGTACCTTTTTCCAGGAAGAATTATTTTACCTGATTCGTGTTCGATGGCACATCCAGTTCTCTTAAATTTTACCTCATATCTTGAGTCACATACATGACTTATGCTGAGAAGATTATAGTTTAATCCATCAACCAGATATACTTCAGTAATGTCACAGCTGTTGTTGAAAGGAATAGTTTCAGTGCCAACTATTTTGCCTCTTGAATCATCTCCAAATTTGACGCTTCCTTCGTCAATCTTTGTAACTTCCTTAAACAGGCTTTTGTCACTTGTCATGTGATTGGAACACGCACTATCTAGATACCATTTTCCTTTGTGCTTTACTCTGTGGTGTTCCTGCAATACAGAATTATTACATTCTTTTAAGTACCCAAGCTTGCTTGGGTCTTGGTGAGTTAGTGTTACTGGATTCAGAGTTCTTAGGTTTCCAAACCCATCCGGACATATGAAATTTATGAAAGTGACAACTAGAATATTTATGCCCACTTCTGTTACAATAAAAACATTTAATCCCAGACATGTTTTCAGGTCTTTCATAAGAGTTGGAATTAGCAGTCATAGGATTTGCTGATTCCTTTCTAGTTGACTTGTAAGTCGACTGGTTCGACCGACTAGTTGATCTAGTTCTGATTAGTTCTTTTCCAATAGACTTGTAAGTCATCTGGTTTGACCTAATAGAGTTGTGACTGGTGAATTTGTGCAAGCTATTAAACTGCATTTGTAATTCCTCAAACTCTTGTTGAAGTACGTCTTTTTCAATTTCACATACTTCATGTTTGACTTTCCAGTCTTTGACTTCCCTAGTGAGTCTCTTAAGTTCATTCATCATCTTTTGAGACTCTTTTAGGGTGGAGTTAAGTATGTCTTGTAATTCATTGCATCTTTCACAGTCATAAGATCTTACCTCGCTAGTTTCTCCTTTTGCCATAAAATAGTTTTCATTGTCTGAATCGTCTTCATCTGTCTAGCACCCTGAAGTTTTGTTGATCTCGTTTTCTAGAATTGTCATGAAGTAGAGATTTTCTATCTCTTCATGGTCTGAGTCATCCTCATCACTCCAGATTCCAAATGATCTATTCTTGTTGAATCCTCTGGAGATCTTTCTCTTCAGTTCTGGACACTCCGCTTGGATGTGCCCAAACTTTCCACATTCATAGCATTTTCCATCATTCTTGTCTTGTTCATTGTATTGTCTATATATTCTTGGTGGAAATATTCCTTTCTTTGTATTTTTATATCTTCTCATTAATCCATCCATGTTTCTAGACATCATAGCGATTTCCTCTTGTAGAATTTCAGGATCATCAATTTCATTCTTAGCAGCTCTAGTAGTAGATTTTAATGCAACAATTTTCTTCTTCTTCTCTTGATTTGTCTTCTTCAGATGCGTTCTTTCGAAAGCAATGAGATCTCCTCGTAGTTCATCATATGATAACTTGTTAAGATCTTGAGATTCCAAAGTGACAACTTTAGTCTGCCAGGTGGTTGGTAGACTTTTGAGAATTTTCCTAACTTGATCACCACTGGTGTATGGTTTGCCAAAAGCTTTTAAGTCACTGATTATTTTACTGAACCGGGAAAATATTTCTTCGATGGATTCTCCTTCCTTCATTGAGAATAGTTCATAGTCGTGAACTAGCATATTTATGTGGGTTTCCTTTACCTTGATGGTACCTTCATAGGTAACTTCGAGTTTCCCACATTTCTTTGGTAGCATCACAACTAGAAATCTTTTCATATTCTTCACCACTTATTGCATTGTGAAGAAGATTCCTTGCCTTGTAGGTTATCTGTACAGCTTCCAATTTCTCCTTTGAGTATGAGTCTATATCATCAGGGTCAGCGAGCGGTGGAGTGCTGGCAGGCAATGGGTAGTTTCCCTTCTTTATAACTCTCCATACTTTGACATTGTATGCTTTAGTAAAGATTTCCATGCGAATTTTTCCAGTGGGAAAGTGTTGTCTATTGAAGCAAGGTGGTCTTACTTGAGAAGTTCCTTCCTAAAATAGAGCTCCAACGATAACCTGATTTTCCATGATCTTTTTCTCACAAGCTGTTAAGCAAAAAGCAAAAGTGTGAGCCTGGCTCTGATACCAATTGAAAGTACAAGAGGGGCGGGGGGGGGGAGGGTGAATTGTATATAATTAAAATTAATCGTAATAAGTTGACTTAAAACTTTAGTAGTCGACTGAATATGGCAATCTTGCAGATAGAGAAATTCGAAGTAATATACAGAAAGTAAATGCAAAAATTAAAAAGACCAGGACTTTTATACTGGTTCAGATTCAATGTGAATCCTAATCCAGTCCCCTTGGGTTGCAAGGGATTTCTCTTCAAGCAAATGAATTTTCTTTCTTGTACAGATTTGATATTTGTCGCCCAGTTTTCTAGAACTCATTTGATACAAGGCCTCACCAGTTGTGTGCTCTCTTTCTACCCCTGACTTGTTACACAGCAGATCTACATATGGCTACTATGCTTGTTTGTAGTAAACTGAACAGAGTTATTTTGGTTCGATCAAAGTATACTAAGGAGGGAGTTGCACTATGAATTTATACAAGGATGAATGGTGAAGGCTTGTCAACCCAAGGGTTTTGATCCTTGGAAAGAGTTGATTCTCTCCAAGAATAAAGTACTAGCCGTTGCTTCTCTTCAAATCTTTTCCTTTGGCAAATGACGAGTTTGACAAAATTCTTCCTTGATTTTTGGACCTTTCAATCTTGACTACTTTTCGGATCCTCTAGCTTTAATTAGTCTTTAGTGATTTGATCTGACTCGTCAATCACGGATTGCGTTGAATCTTTATTCCATTACAGCAGATTTGATTTCCCAGAATCATGGAGTTAGTCCCGTTTTGCTAATGTAGAGTTGATTCTTTCCTTGTGCATCGTGAGTATTTAGGGCAGCTTCTTTTGAGAACGATATCCTTCCTTGTTCGACATAGAAATTCTAATAGTTCCTTTTTGCTTCTTTGAACTCCTGCACATGCATATTAATTTGCATCATTAAAGTATGTTCTAACAAGTTTTAGCCCCACGGTGGGCGCCAAACTATTTACCGTGAAAGTGGAAACGATAATTAAATTTGTAAACGGGACTCTAAAAATACATGATCTATTCCCGAGCTAGATTGGAAGAGTGATTATGTTGAATATAAAGTAAAACAGTAAAGATCAAGCTAGACGGGCAATAGCCAAATCAATAAATTACGTTCTCGGGCTTTGAACAAGCCAGTAGTTTTGTCAGGGCCAGGCTTCGAGCCTACCATGGTCCTATAAAACATAGCCTTATCGAGGGTAGTTGGGAAGGGGATAACAGATAAGTATGAATAGAAAATCTTTTATACCATCGATCTTGAGCTAAATAATGAGGAACAAATGAAGAACAATAAAATGCTTACAACGATCTCGAGATATCACTGGCAAAATAAAGATAATAGCTATCAATGAATATTACTTAATATTAGAAAGGATAATGAAAAAACGAAGAACAACAAAATGTTAGGGCGACCTCGGGGTCGGAGAACACTGATCACTTAGAAGAAAGAGAGAGAGATATTATTGCTTGCCTTTAGGCCAATGGGAGTGATATTATTGCTTGTTTTTAGGCCAACGGGAGAGATGATCATTTAAAAGGTGTAGGTGACCCTTCCTTTATAGAAAAGGGCGGCGTCTCAACTTAACATAATAAACAAATACAATAAAAGAACGAGATGCGATAGCCTGCATTTATTTGTAGGAGAGCTGGCGTCGAGCTGTTTGGAGAAGTCTTGTGGGCCCCGGTCACATAACTCGAGGAACATCTTCGCTAATTAAGGCCTTAATCGATGCTTGATCCGGGCAAGGCATCAGATAGTTGTCGAGGAGGAAATGAACCGAGATCCCATGCCCTCGGGATTTACTCTTTGAAGCACTATGTTGAGGAAAATTGGTCTTCCGATTTCCCCGCATACACCAACATTAATCATCTGATCGATGCCACGGCCGACCACGAGACCCTGATCTTCCTCGATGCTTACTCGGGGTACAATCAAATTCAGATGAACCCCAAGGACAGGGAAAAGACTTCATTGATCACAAAGTATGGCACATATTGCTATAATGTGATGCCCTTCGGACCAAAAAATGCAGGAGCAACGTACCAACACCTAGTTAATAAGATGTTCGAACACCAAATGGGAAAATCAATGAAAGTATTTATTGATGATATGTTAGTAAAATACCATCGCCCTTAGGATCACTTGGTTCATTTGCAGGAAACTTTTGACTTCCTCAGAAGCTACAACATGAAGCTCAACCCCGAAAAATGCCCTTCAAAGTAGGCTCAGGCAAATTTTTGGGCTTTATGGTCTCAAATAGGGGGATCGAGATCAACCGCGACAAAATAAAGTCCATCGAGGACATCACAGTATTAAATAACGTAAAAGTCATCCAACGACTGACTGGGTGGATCCTAGCCCTGGGTAGATCATATCAAGGTCGTCGAAAAAAAGCCATCACTTCTTTGCCCTACTTAAAAGAAAGAGAAATTTTGAATGGACTCCGGAATGCCAAAACGCCCTGGAAAAGCTAAAAATGTATTTGTCAAGACTGCCTTTGCTACATACACCCAACGAAGACGAAATGTTATATCTATACTTGGTTGTATCCGAAATAGCGGTAAGAGGTGTATTAGTCCTTGATGATCAAGGTACACAAATTCCTATATATTATGTAAGTCGAACCTTGGGGGATGCCGAAACCCGATATCCCAATCTAGAAAAATTGGCACTCGCACTAATAAGTGCTTCGCGTAAGCTAAAGAATTACTTTCAGTGCCACCGTATCTGCGTCCTATCATCCTACCCCCTCTGGAGCATAATACACAAACCTGAGCTGTCGGGCCGACTGGCCAAATAAGCCATCAAGCTCGGAGGGTACGATATCGAATATCAACCTCGAACAGCCATCAAATCGCAAATCCTAGCAGATTTTGTGGCTGATTTTTTGCCATCCCTTGTTCCTGAGGTAGAGAAGGAAATTTTACTGACGTCAGACACATCTTCAGTGGTATGGAACCTGTTCACGGATGATGAGACAAACATTAGAGGATCGAGACTCAGTATAGTCCTGAAGCCGCCCATCGGTGACGTAATCCGACCATCCATAAAAACTGCGAAGCTAACTAACAATGAAGCTAAGTATAAGGCTACGATTGCAGGTCTAGAGTTGGCCAAGATCCTGGGGGCCGAGTCTGTCAAGGCAAAATGCGATTCACTCCTTGTAGTAAGTCAAATAAAATGGAAGCTATGAAGCTTGGAAAGACAGAATGCAAAGGTATCTGGATAAAATCCAAGTCACCTTGCGCCGCTTCAAATAATGGACCTTAGCCTATGTGCCCTGAGAACAAAACAGCGAGGCTGATGCCCTGGTAAACCTGGGATTGTCCGTCGACGAGGAAGACCTACTCCTCGGGGCTGTTGTCTAGCTAATCAAGTCCGCAGTCGAGGAGGGTCACGCAAAAATCAACTCCACCAGCCTGACATGGGATTGGAGGAATAAATACATCACCTATATGAAGGATGGGAAGCTTCCCGCCGACCCAAAAAAATCAAGAGCCCTACGAACCAGAGCGGCACGATTCTCGCTCGACGAAAATGGGGCCCTGTACAGGAGAACGTTCGATGGCCCCCTAGCAGTATGCCTTAGACCGGGAGACATGGATTACGTGCTCCGAGAGATCCACAAGGGCACCTGCAGAAACAACTCTGGTGAAGACTCTTTTGTAAGAAAGGTTATCCGAGCAGGTTACCATTGAGATAGCATGAAGGGACGCCAAGGAGTTTGTCCAGAAATGCGACAAGTGCCAAAAATTTGCCCCCATGATTCACCAGCCCGGGGAACAATTAGATTTCATCCTATCACCATGGACATTCATGAAATGGGGAATGGATATCGTTGGACCTTTGCTAACGGCACCAGGTAAAGTTAGGTTCATTCTATTTATGACTGATTACTTTTCAAAATAGGTTGAAGTGCAGGCCTTCGAAAAAATAAGAGAGAAGGAAGTCATCAACTTCATATGGGAACACGTCATATGCCGGTTCGGGATCCCATCCGAAATTGCGAAATGGGAGGCAATTCATAGGGAACAATGTAACTCAGTTCCTAGACTACAACAAAATCAAGAGGATCTTTTCAACGCCGTATCATTCGTGCGCAAACGGCCAGGCCGAATCCATAAATAAAGCTATCATCCTTATCCTAAAGAAGAAATTAGAGAGCTCCAATGGAAAGTGGTGAGAAACTCTACTGGAGATATTATGGGTGTATCAGGCGACCTCAAAATCAAGTACGGATGAAACACCTTTCTCTCTAGTATACGACATTGAAGCATTAATACCTGTGGAGGTCAGGGAGCCAAGCGCTAGATTATGACATGCCGACGAGGAGACAAACCACGAGGCCATGACAATAGCCCTCGAGCTACTTGACGAAAGATGGGAGGCCTCGTTGGTTCGGATGGCTGCCTAGAAGATGAAAATTAAAAGATATTACAACTAGAGAACAAACCTCAAATGTTTCAGTATCGGGGACATGGTCTTGAGGAAGGTTACTCTCAACACCCCGAATCCCAGCGAGGAAAACTAGGCTAGAATTGGGAAGGTCCGTATCGCGTGCTCGGAATCATTTGCAAAGGCTCATATAAAGTTGGCACCGTGGAAGGCGAGCAGCTCCCGAGCAACTGGAATGTGTCGATGCTCAAACAATATTACTATTAGGCCCTCCAATTGAGAAATGCCCACGGGAACCCTCGATCGAGCATCACCTTCTCTTCCATAAAAATTGGCTCTCACCCCAGAACCAATTTCCGTGGAAAGAGCTTTTTGGACAAGAACAACATACCAGGCCAAACAATATTGAGGAGATGAGCCCATAAGGGTCGAGCTCATGTGAATAAGACGTATGTACTTCTGGCCTGTATCTACGTTGAGCAATAAAGAATATGTTTTTCGGCACTTTCCCCACGGCCTACATCTACCCCAAAGCAATAAAAGGTAGTTTTTAACATTTCATGTTTTAAGAAAGACTATCTCAACATACTCATAGCAAAATACTTCCCCATTAAAAGAGTCTAATATATTCGGAGACTCACAATGAGCAATCCGACAACTTGTGTGCCCCAGGGTTAGAACCCCGGGCTCACGAAGCCCCCGAAAAATATCTCTGAGCTCAAGATCTCTTCAAGTGAACTAGAAGACTTGGAGACTATCGCCAATCACCACGCACTGGAAAATCCAAAATTGTAAGACCCTAAAGGGCAGCCTTGACAAAACTAGACCATTCTCCATAAACTGTAAGACCTCAACAGGTATGGCAAACTGTAAGACCTCAACAGGCATGGCAAACTGTAAGACCTTAACATGCATGAAACATCCCGTAGTTTTAGGCTACATGTCGCATTTGTAAGAATTTCTAAAGGGCATACCCTTGGTATGGATGCCTAAAACTTCTTCTCAGGGTAAAAAATAGCCATGGCCAAATGTACACGACTATGGTCAAAATGGCTGTAATAGCCCAAAAAACACAACTTGGGGATACCCAACAGTTGCTAAAAAAATCCTCTGAATCTACTTCGGAAAGAACCGGTTAAACAAAGGCATCCCTTAACACGAAAAAAACGAGTCCTGACTTTATCGCCTCCAAAATGCAAAAACGTCGAGTTACTCGACCTACGAGCTATAAACCTTCCAAAGTGCTCGAAACATCGTCGACTAGGACTTGAAATCGAGGTTCTTTTAGAACCGACGACGGGTCAGGAAAAAACAATCAATAAGACCTTAACGAGAGGAAAAAAAGCCTACAAAAAGCCTACGGGCCTCACATCAAACAGCGTAAGTGCCATTGTCGCTGGCTAAGCAAAGCCTATGGGAGCTCGAAGTCGATTACAGCTCGAGTTGCAGTATGACTCCAGAACCGGATCCCAAAATGAAATAGGAAAAAGCTAGAGCACCGAGGCACAAAACTCCTGCGGCTACTCTCGGCAGGGATCACATCAACCAGTTCGGAAGGGGTTGAAAAGCTACACCATAGATTCAAATCTCTCACCGTCAAAGGAAATAAATTCACAAGATTGTTACCCTTCTACATATGCCGAAATGAAAACTCCATATACAGGCAAGAAAAATAACGGAAAAAATAACATAAACTAAGCCTACTGGTCCCCGGACGGCCCCTTATCAGTGGCATCCCCTCTCCCCGAAGATTTGCCCTCACTTCTAACACCGCTTGAGTCACCTTCCAATACGCCCTCAGTGGTCAATCTCTGAGGGTCAGGCCAGAAATGATCTGCAGCTCGAGGTATAGTCGGGCTTAATCGCAGAAATCTTCAGAGGCATCTTCTTCCCGATGTAAAGATACAAGCACCTCAACCTCAGCTCTGATCCAAAGTAGTGCAGCCACCAACCCAAAATGGAGATCCTTGTGCTTGACACTATCCTCCTTTGCGTCTAGAAGCAGATGCTCTACCAAGGAAACCCTCTTTGCAAGGCTGTCTCTCTTAGAAGTCACCTCATCCACGCGACAGCTAAGCTCGAGGATATTAACATCCCTGGCCCGGTGCTCCCCTTTTAGCAAAAGTGTCTCCCTCTCAAATTGCACAAGTTGAAGCCCAAAGAGTTAAAAGCAATAGACTTGAGGGCCCAAGAAAGTAGCGAGGATGAAGAATGAATAACTTGTTTTGTTAAACTGACCTTCATGCTCACGACGGCTCACCTCATCCTGATACTGAGCGAGAGTTTGGCTATAAAGCATTTCGGCCTGAAAGAGCCCAAAAAAGTTAAGAAATCAAAGATCAGAACAGACCGAAATAACAGAAAAAGAGTTTTACCCACACGCAAAGCCTGCCCATCTGACCAAAAGTTGAGGGAGCATTGACCTTGGAGCTAACCTCGAGGATGATCGCCGGGTCCCCAAGTACTTCTACACCTTCGAGGACGACCGTAGGTCCCAAAAGTACGTCTACACTTTTGACCAATGCGCCTGCCTAGGGAGCTTCCTTACAAGGTTCACCTCACGCTCCAAGAAGTCGAGGTAATTCCCTCTTTGGGAATCAATGATAACTAATTAATCAGCAGGGTCAGTTTGAACGAACGACCCCCATCTGTTATGGGTACCTGATCAGAGTCTCTTCAAAGAACCTAGTGAAGACGTCCCAGCTCGCGGAAGACTCTGGCCACCCATCGGGTCGAAACCGATACTCGACACTCCATTTGTTGCCTTATCACTATGATAACAAACCGCAATGATATCAGATTCCTGCCTGCAGGCCTCCATCTCTTCAACCCAAGAAGAAGCCGGTCCCGGACGATCTTCGGACCGGGCCAAAGGATTGTTTTCTCCCTCACCTTCAGCACAGGGATTCCCCACTGCAACTAAAGCCAGAACTGATAATTCAACCTTGGATTCCTCGACTTTGGCCCTTTTCGATTCTGGCAAGTCGATCGGGGCATCCTTTTGCCTTTTTTTCTCCTCGTCAAGCATTCGGATATCCCCTCCGGTGGAATGAGTAAAACCCCTCACAGACATGCAAAAACCTAAAGGTTAGAAGTGCGGAATAAGAAGATCTATTAGCAGCAAATTGCAATGGGATAAGCAGGAGCGACAATAACTCGAGACTCGCCATGATCTTTCGCCTCCAACCGGGCTCAGGACAGATCCTACCATGCGTGATCATTGTATGGGCAAGTCAAGTATAAACAGCTGACCCAATCCTACAAATCCAATACCACCCCAGGGAGAAACTCTCAAAAAGAAGCAAAAACTCCATATCTACTTATGCGCAGTATTCCACTTCTCTGTAAATGACATTCCTTCCAACGGGATCAAGTCGGATGTCCTCACTCGGAGAAATCAACTCAACCACCCATCATCCTCAAACTCCTCACTACATGCAAAAAGTGATCTTGATGATGAAGCTTGATTAAACCTCCACAAAGGAGGCGAGGGCTGTACATCCGGATCAAGTGATTCAAAGTGAAAGGCATCCCCTCTACCTTGCCCGAATAATGCTTGATCATATAAACCACGTGTCACAATGAAGAATGGATCTGATCCAGGGTTGCTTGATGACTCTAACAGAAATCAAGGATCATAGGATCTATAAGGGAAAAGATGGTCCCAACGGCCCTAAAGTGAATGGGCAGGTATACACGCTTAGAAAACTAGCCCTATAAGTCGTGATGTCTTTATCCCGAGTAGGTATCGCCATGAGCATAACATCCCCCTAACCACAATAGACTTTCACTCTCCCTACATCCGTTATGGAGCTGATGAAGTGGGTTACTGGTTTGCGACACCCTCATTTTGAAGAAGTTCTTTAGGCCTTTAAAGTCCAAGGTCATCACAAAAGATCCCGGGACACACTCCTCGACTCGGGGAGGGGCCGTCACTTCACCTTGGGAGAAGAGTGAAGATGATGAGCCAGCCATATCATGAGAATCTATTGTAAAAATGTTCGCCATCCTTGAGAAAGTCCAAAAAAGGGGGAAAGCAAGTGAAGTCGTGCTCCTAGGGAGAGAACAAGGAGAAGCGAAAAGACGGTATTTGCAAAGAATTTCTGAATGGAGTTCGGATAGGAAGAAGCAAGCTCTTATAAAGGCATCGTGGTGTACATTAAGGAGAGTCAACCACCAGAGTCAACATTGAAGTCCGCAGCAGTAATGCTCGAGGTGTATCTTTGTAGCCCGTAACCACCCTCAGGGATGCCAAGGGAAGCAAGGATTCAGAATTATTTTCCATCTCTTCCCGTCACCTTCCGCTCTAAGAAGCGCGAAGACTATCTGCATGCGGTAAAATTAGATAACTTCATTTTTCGCTATCAGGCTACTTTAAAAGCCTTCCTCGGAACCCTGAAGGTGGAAGGCCTCGGTCAAGTTCTCGGTTGGAATTCGAATCGAAGGAGGTAGGGTCCGAGGCCAGAATAGAAGAAGAGGTCTCCTAGGCACGTGGTTACATCTGGCAGGTTTAGCCTATCTTGAGCCTACTGAGAGGAGTCGCACCTAGCCGTCCCATCCTTGTACTCTTGCAATTAATACACATACATATTACAGAGTCCCCTCCCATATATAAAGGGGACTCACCCCACCTTGTAGGGGAGTGATGTTGCTCCTTTTCTCCACTAAACAATAATATATATCTCTCTATCTTTTTCTCCTAAGTTATCTGTGTTCTCCGACCTCGAGGCTGCCTTAGCATTTTATTGTTCTTCATCAGTTCTTTATCATTTAGCCCAAGATTGATGGTACAGATCCTTGCATATTCATACTCATCTGTTATCCCTTTCCCAATTACACTCGATAAGGCTACCTTCGGTAGGGCCTTGGTAGGCTCGAAGCCTGGCCTCGAGGTATCTACTGGCTTGTTCCAAGTCCGATAATATCCCTTATTAGTTCGACTATCACCCGTCTAGCTCGATCTTTACTGCTTTAATCTGTGCTTGATATTAATCAACCTGGCTCGCTTTAAGCTCGGGAGCATCCTCTACTGATTCGATTATCATTCTGGCCACTCGATCTTTATTGTTTTGCTCTATATTCAACACTAATCACTCTTCCAAACTATCTTGGGAATAGATCACATATTTTTAGAGTCCCATTTATAAATTTAATTGTTGTTACCATTTTCAGGGTAAACAATGGTAACAGAAACTTAACAAGAACATAATAGAGAAACATATAAACAACACAGTAGAGAAACATATAATGAACTCAAAAAAACATATAAGGAACATATAAAGAACATAGAAGAAAAACATCTAAATAAATCAAAAAAGAAAAACCCTAAATCGGGAAAAAATTAAAAGGTTTTGAAAGTATAACTTTTGAAAGAAATATCAAGAGATCGTATAAAAGTTCAGGGAAAACACAGACCTAGAACAGATCTAAAGAATATAGAAGAATCTCAAAATCTAGGGTTTTAGAGGAAACCAAAAGGTGAGAAAGTCTTGGATAGCTGTTGATCTAAGAAGGAGGGGTCGAAACCAAGCTTGAAACAAGCATGGCTTGCTGGAGCAAGGCCGGAGATGGCCATACAAACTTGAACCAACAAGGTCTGGATGAAGCTCTTCGTATTCAAACCATGAAACCTCAGCAAACAGGTGTGTAGGAACCCTAGCGGGCCGGTAGGTGGTGAGTCCACCATAGATTCAGGCCAGGAGGTGACCGAAGAAGGTGGGTGAGAGTCATCGGAGTGGAGGCGGAGGGGGAAGGTTCTAGAGAGAACCAGAGATAGAGAGATAGAGAGATATAGGAGAGGGTTGGTTGAGTGAGGAATGAGAGGGGTTTGAGGGGGGGGGGGGTCATTTGGTTTAATTTGGAAAGAAAGAATCAGGACCGTTGATCAATTTCAAGATTCAATCAAATTGGGTCGAGTAGATCTAGAATTGGGCTTGGGTCTATTGGGCTGGTTTAATTGGGTTGGGGTATTGGGTTTAATTAGACTAAATTAGGAGACAAAATATGGCTATAAGTTAAATAACCCCATTTTTCCCATTTAATTTATAAAAATAGTAAATAAATTTCTAAAAACTAATTAAAAGTACAAAAATGATTTATAATGTATCATTATTAATTTTAAAATATAAAAGCCCATTTTATAAATATGAGACAAATTTAAACCTATAAATGGCTAATATTGCAATTATGTAATTTTATCCTTAAAATACTAACAAATTTATAAAAATATGTAAAAAATATATTGGTTATATTTTAGTATAAATATGAGAATCTAACAAATGAATCATAGAAAAAGATAATTTTGGTAACAACTATTTGGTTTTTCTTGATAAAATAGGGTAGTAAATTGGTTTTAAAATCTTTAAAAAATTAAGGAAAAATAATAAAACCTTGGGATGTACTTATATATGCCTATATAGGCTATTTTTATGGTATTTATAATATTTAAAAATAGAGAAAAAAATTGGATATCAACAACTGCCCCTCTTTATTCGGGAAGGATGAAAGAGTTATCGAGTAAAGATATGATGACCGATTTTGACTGGATGAAACGACTTGAAGAGGTTTGGTTGTGATCTAGATTTTGATCTACCTACATATCCCTGATCCTATAGGAATCAGGCCATATGTAGTTCGGGGATCCGTCGGCAGAGTATGCCGATGGATACCTTTCAAGAACAAACGCCATATTCAGGTGTCAAGGTAGGCTATGTGTCCCAGATGTGGATGAGCTTCGGGAAAGGGTGATGGCGGAGATATTTCCAGGTATTCTGTACACCCAGGTTCTACAAAAATGTATCATGACCTCAAGGAGATTTATTGGTGGAATGGTATGAAAAGGAGTGTGGCAAACTTTGTATCTAAATGTCCGAATTGTCAGCAAGTGAAGGCTGAGCATCAATGGCCTGGTGGATTAACTCGGCTAATAGAAATACCAATGTGAAAATGGGAGATGATCAATATGGATTTTGTGGTAGGGTTACCTCACACTCAGCTTAAATTCGACTCAATTTGGGTAATAGTGGATCGACTCACCAAATTAGCTCACTTCTTGCCAGTCAAGTCCACCGATATTGCAGAACAATATGCTAGGTAGTATATCAAGGAGATAGTGCGGCTTCATGGCACTCCACTTTCTATTATCTCGGATCGAGGGTCCTAGTTCACAGCTAACTTTTGGAAGAAATTTCAGCAAGGTTTGGGTACTCAGGTGAATCTCAGCACATCTTTCCATCAACAGACCGACGGTCAGGCCGAGCGAACTATTCAGACGCTTGAGGATATGTTGTGGGCGTGTGTCTTGGATTTCAAAGGTATTTGGGATGACCACTTACCACTTATAGAATTTTCTTACAATA
>MU755973.1:11111-56539 GCA_026770625.1 Nicotiana glauca | reverse complement strand
TTGTTTATATGTATGTGGCATGTTGGAATGGTTAAATAAGGTAGGGACTCATTGAAGTGGCTAGTTTATGTGCAAAATGTAACAAAGTAATATAACATGTGCAATTGTTGAGGTAATCAATTGTGTACAAGCTGTAGAAAATGTTGTAAATGTGTATTGGTGGTTGGGAATATGTTTCGGGGGCGCTCTGACAGGTGGATATGTCCATAATACAAAGGAAACTCTGACGAAATTTTTCTAAAATATAGGAGTTAGTGAAAATTTTGAGAGTTGCATATCATGTCTTTCAAAAACCAACCGATTTTCAAAATCCTCATTCGAGGACGAATGATTTTAAGGGGGGGATGGGAGGATGTAAGGCCCCATAAAATTTTGTGCTTAAAACCTAGTAGCTCATAGTGTCAAGGTCCGAATATTGTGTTAGGAATGTATAGAAGCTTGCCGCGGTTCGGACCCTCCGTGGTGATCTAAGCTTTAAAAATAAAAAGAATAAATTTTTCCAAAAAATTGTCATTTTTGCGGTCAAGAATGCAGTCGCAGATCAGCTATGCGGACCGCATTCCTACCGCAGAGTGAAGCAAGAAATTGGTCTAAGATGATGTCAAAAATGCGGTCCATTCTGCGATCGCAGAATCGAAATGTGGACCGCATTCCTGCCGCATAGTGAACCAGATAATTGGTCGAAGTTGATGTTGAAAATGCGATCCATTCTGCGATTGTAGAATCGAAATGCGGACCGCATTTCCACCGCATTCCCAGGTAGAGATGTTTAGTGATTAGGGTCAGTTCTGGGTCCAATATGCGGACCGCATTTCGGTTCTGTGATCGCAGAACGGACCGTAGATCTCACCCGGCCTTATATTTTCTAATTTTAAAACCCGACCCCTATTTTGATAAAATGCCCTAACCCCTTATTTTAACCACTCTTCTAAGCAAAATAAGAGAGAGAAAGGGAGGGGTTCTTGAGAGAAAAATTATCTTCTTCAAAAAAATTGTTCTTCATATTGCTTGGACCGAAAAATTCTAAAGCTAGTGTCTTCATCTCCATTTCTACAGGTAAAAATCCCTAACCCTTTTTCCCTTGATTTTCAGATTCTAATAGAAGGAGGGATTTTTTATGCATTAATTCTTAAAAATAGAAGTCAAAACACTCATGCATGTTCTTTACACCTAAAGATTAGTAAAATGGAAATGGGTAGAAGTAAGGGGAGGTGCTCGATAACCCAAATAAGCTCGGATAGAAATTGTGAATTTCAATTCTAAGATATATGTGTAACTTGTGACCTAGATTGATGCTGCTAGATTATTGGGTGAATTGGACGTAGGAGATAACAGAAAAATAAAGGAAATTCGACTCCAGGTATGTATGGCTAACTTTGATCTTTGTGAATTCGCCCTGTTTTGTTGTACGAATAAATGGTATGTGATAGACATGTGAATTGCTTGTGAAACTCTTGTGATTGGTTTGTTGGGTTTGATTGGTTTAGTTAAATGTTATGTGGTAGATTTGGGAAACGATTGATAAAAAGGGAAATCGTAAATGATGAAATTGGAACAACGGTGGTAATAACACATTGGCTATTGGTGGGAAATTATTGTAACAACTTGAATTATTTATGAATTGTGAAGTTCGACGAAAAATAGTATTGATGGTTATGGGAACACTTGTGAATCATTGTTGTTACTCCTTAAGGAAAGGTTGTTGTGATCTTCGTAAATTGCTTATTGTCGTTGTTGTGATCTTTGTGAATTATTCATTATTGTTGTTGTGATTGTTTATGAATTGAAAATGTACGGTGGGATCGGGTTGCGCACCGCAACACGAAGTAATAAGGTGCGGGTTGTGGTGATAAGGGTGGCCGAGGTAATAAGGGTGGAAAGCGATAGTAATCTTCATTGAAATCGATATTTGTACCAATTGTGAAATCATTGATGAGGCATTGTGAAAGGAGACAGCAGGTGAGTTTGTAACATGTGGGGCATTGATTGTCCCTTTGTTTGGCTTGATTGTGCCTTCCATGTGTGTTTGGTTGTTGCCTCTGTTGCTGTTTTCTACTTGTATACGATTTGAGATCTACTTGAAACAAAGCTAGGTGTCGAAAGATTTGGTTGGCTTGACTTGTTATTTCTTATGTATTTGTTCGTTGTCTCTATTACCATGGCTTACTTGTCTATATCTTGAGTTTACTTGGGACAAAGCTTGTTTATACATACTAGTACAATTCTAGTGTACTGACGTCCCTTTTGCCGGGGCGCTACATTCGTGTTATGATTGTAGGTGGATTTGTAGCAGGTACTTCAGTTCATCGGCAGTAGCACTCCTTCATCTTCCACTGGCAGTTTGGTGAGCCCCTTTCCTCTCGGGGCCCTATGTGGCTCATGCCACTTTTATTTTTGGAGTCTTATTTTGGTTTTGTGTAAGGTATAGCCGGAGCCTTGTTACCGGCAAGTATTGTATTATCCCCGTCATATCTTAGAGGCTCCGTAGACAGAAAACGTGGGATTATGGACTTATGTAGATATATGTCGGGCCTTGTAACTTGTAAATTTGTTAATTAATTAAGCATATTGGGAGTGTTTGATAAAGTGTGATTTCAATTATAAACTGTTTAATCCTTTGGTTAATAAGTGATGAAAAATATAGGGGTAGCACGTGGGTTAGGAAAGGCATCCAGGTCCGCTTGACTGGGGCTACCCGGTCGGGCGTCAGTCATGTCCCTCGATTTGGGGCGTGATACTTTCAGTCGTGCAATATGCATATAGAGACAGTGTTTAGTCTCGAAAGGCAGAATGGTAGCCTTATGCAATGCAAAAAATACAGATGAAGATAGTGTTTAGTCTTAGAAGGCAGAAAAGTAGCCTTATGCAATGCAGAAAATACAGCTGGAGATAGTGTTTAGTCTCAGAAGGCAGAATGGTAGCCTTATGCAATGCAAAAAATGCAGACGGAGACAATGTTTAGTCTTAGAAGGCAAAATGGTAGCCTTATGCAATGCAGATAATGCAAATTGAGACAATGTTTAGTCTCGTAAGGCAGAATGGTAGCCTTATACAATGCAAGAAATGAAACAAAGTGGCAAATGGTAACATATGTTCTTAGCTAACAGTAAGTTATGATGTCAGGATCGCTGGGGATATTATGATATATGGGATATCACTAGCGTGCTTGGATGGCCAGTCAGTAAGTGCAAAAATCCTGAGAGTTGAATTCATGATTAATGTTTGTCTTGTGGGTGTGTAGTATGTCAGATGCTTTCGTAATCCAAATGCCTGCATCAAAAGAAAAGTTGTGAGTTTTGTAGAGGGGAGGTTAGTTTGTATCCCTGATGGCCTTGCTTGACCTGTTTGGCCTTGATCCGGTGATACAGTATGTATTATTGGGGTAGCGTTGCTGAACAAGGTGATTTCAATAATAAACATGCATGAGTTTGTAAAAAATATGACATAAGTATATATTTAAGAAATATCTTTTAAATAAACCAATGACTGTGACGTAGTTCAAAACATTACAACCTCTCTTGCTTCAGAATTTTGAGAGTCCTCCTCAAAATTCTGCCCCAGTCTAACGGGTTGATACTTCTGACGGTTGGTTGTGATGATTGGTTGAAATTACTTCAGAATTTTGAGGGTTCTCCTCAGAATTCTGCCCCACTTTGCAATTGTGGGGAAAATGAAATTTTTATTGAATTGTGACTGAACGCATAAGGCTACCTATGAATCCCCTCTTAAATGGGAATCTGGTAAGACGTAGTTCAAATTACATCATATAGGAAAACATAAGATTACACATAGTAGCGCTTGACTACATCTGAGTTGATTGGTTTTGGCCAAACATCTCCGTCCATTTCTGCAAGTATAAGGGCTCCTCCTATCAGAACTCGGTGAACCATGCATGGACCTTTCCAGTTGGGAGAGAATTTCCATTTGGCTTTATCTTGATGCTGTAAAATTTTCTTTAACACCAGCTGCCCCGGTGCGAACTGTCTTGGCTTGACTCTCTTGTTGAAGGCTCTGGAAATTCTATTTTGATAAAGCAGACCGTGGAAAACTACATTTAGTCTCTTTCTATCTATAAGGGCTAGCTGCTTGTAACGACTATTCACCCATTCTGCATCGTCGAGCTCATCTTCTTATATGATCCTCAAGAAGGAATTTCTACTTTGGCGGGAATGATGACTTCTGTACCATAAACCAGCATATAGGGGGTTTCCCCGGTTGATGTGCGGATAGTGGTGTGATACCCCAATAGAGAATATGATAGTTTTTCATACCATTGCTTATGCTTATCTATTATTTTCCTTAATATTTTCTTGATTTTTTTGTTGGCGGATTCTACGGCTCTATATATCTGAGGCCTGTAGGCTATGAAATTCTTGTGCTTGATCTTGAAGGTTTCACACATGGCTTTCATTATGTCACTCTTGAGGTTGGAGCCATTATCAGTAATGATTGACTCTAGAGTCCCGAACCGACAGATGATACGGTCGCAGACAAAGTCTGCCATGACTTTCTTAGTCGCTACTTTGTAAGATACTGCTTCGACCCACTTGGTGAAATAGTTGATTGCCACTAGGATGAACCTGTGCCCATTGGAAACGGCCGGCTCGATTGGACCAATAACATCCATTCGCCAAGCGGCGAAAGTCCATGGTAAGCTTGTTGCATTAACCTCAATTGGTGGCACCTTTATCATGTCCGCATGTATCTAGCGGCGGTGGCATTTTCGGACATACTGGATGCAGTCTTTCTCCATAGACATCCAAAACTAACCAACTCGGAGGATATTCTTGGCTAAGACAAAATAATTCATATGCGAACCACAAGTCCCGGCATGGATTTCCACTACCAGTTTGGATGCTTCCTTTGCGTCGACGCACCTTAGTAGCCCCAAATCAGGAGTTCTCTTATATAGGAATCCTTCACCGTGGAAGAAATTATTAGACAACCTCCGAAGTGTGCGCTTTTGAGAATGATTGGAAAGTTCTAGGTATTCTCCTCTCGTCAAGTATTCCCTGATATCATACAACCAAGGCTTTCCATATGCTTATTCTTCAACATGGGCACAATAAGCTGGCTGAACGTGGATCTTTACTGGTATGAGATCAATGATGTTTTTGTCTGGATGTTGTATCATGGATGACATGGTAGCCAATGTATCGATGGACTCATTCTGGATTCTGGGAACATGTTGGAATTCCATCTTTGTGAACCTCTTTCTTAGTTCCTGTACGTGATACAGATACGGGAGTATCTTAGAGTTCTTGGTTGCCCATTCTTCTCAGACATGATATATGAGTAATTCTAAATCCCCGATGACTAGTAATTCTTGAATGTTCATGTCAATAGCCATCTTAAGCCCTAAGACACATGCTTCGTACTCGGCCATGTTGTTGGTGCATGGGAACTTGAACTTAGCTGACACCTGATGATGTTGACCAGTTTCTGATACTAGGACTGCTCCTATTCCAACTCCTTTAAAATTTACTACGCCATCGAAAAACATTCTCCATCCATCATAGGATTATGCAATGACTTTCCCTATGAATGATACCTCTTCATCAGGAAAATACGTCTTCAAGGGTTCGTATTCTTCATCCATGGTATGTTCGTCCAGGTGATCTGCTAGTGCTTGTCCCTTGACTGCCTTCTGAGTCACGTAGATAATGTAAAATTCACTAAATATGATTTGCCACTTAGATTGCTTGCCAGTGGGCATGGGCTTCTAAAATATGTACTTTAGAGGATCCATCCTCGATATGAGATACATAGTATAGGCACAGAAGTAGTGCCTCAGCTTCTGGGCCACCCAAGTTAGAGCACAACATGTGTGTTCTAACAGAGAATACCAGGCCTCATATGGAGTGAACTTCTTGCTGAGATAATAGATGGCATGCTCTTTCTTTCCTGTTTCATCATGCTGCCCCAGGATGCAACCGAAGGCACCATCTAACACTGCGATTTACAGTAGCAAAGGCCTACCTGGCTCAGGCGAGACTAAGACTGGTGGTGTTGATAGGTATTCCTTGATCATGTCGAAAGCTTTTTGGCATTCATTGGTCCACTTGGTGGTGGCATCTTTTTCAACGCCTTAAAGATCGGCTCACAGATAACTATAGATTGTGCTATGAACCGGCTTATTTAGTTAAGTCTCCCTAAGAAACTTATTACTTTTTTCTTGTTCTTTAGCGGTGGCAATTCTTAAATGGCTTTGATATTTGATGGATCCAGTTCCATTCCCAGGCGACTCACAATAAGCCCAAGTAATTTTCCAACATGAACCCCTACACACTTTGCGGGATTCAATTTTAGGTTGTACCTCCACAGTCTATTGAAGAATTTCCTCAAATCTTCCATGTGATTAGTCGCCTTCTTTGACTTAATGATGATGTTATCTACGTACACGTCGTCTCCTTATGTTTCATATCATGAAAAATGGTGGTCATAGCCCTCATGTAGGTGGCCCCTGCATTCTTTAATCCAAACATCATCATCTTGTAGTAGTACATTCCCTGCGGCGTAATGAAAGCCATATCTCAGCATCCTTTTCATCTATCCAGATCTGGTGATAGCTAGCAAAACAATCCACGAATGATTGCAGTTTATGCTTAGCACAATTTTCGATCAGAATGTGTATGTTTGGCAAGGGGAAGTCGTCTTTTGGACTGGACCGATTGAGATCCCGGTAGTCGACACAGGCTCGAACCTTCCCGTCTTTCTTTGGCACTAGCACAATGTTGGATAACCATGTCGGGTATTCTACTACCCTGAGGACCTTGGTTTTAACTTGCTTGGTGAATTCTTCCTTGATTTTCAAACTCATATCCGACTTGAACTTTTTGAGCTTTTGCTTTACCGGTGGACATGTAGGATTAGTTGGCAGTTTGTGAGCCATAATAGATGTGCTCAGGCCCATCATGTCGTCATACGACCAGGCAAATATGTCCTCATATTCTTTTGGAAACTCTGTGTATTCCTTCTTTTCTGATGACGATAAGCAAACACTTATTCATGTTTCTTTGACATTCTCTTCATCTCCCAGGTTAACAACCTGAGTGTCGTCCAGGTTGGCCTTTGGCTTATTTTCAAAATTCTCAACTTCCTTAACAATCTCTTCTGGTATGTCATCTTCCTCTGTGTCTATGTCTATTTGTTGCGTTGTCTCATTGTATGTCACAGTCATTGGTTCATCAAGATAAGTAATAGTAATGTTGTATAAGTCAAGTAATGAGAGAAAATAATAAGAGTAAGATTTATAAGAAAATCGAAATGCTTTGATAAATTCTATAATTGTTTTTGAACTTTGGAGATCTTATTACGAAATTAAAAATGCGAAAGCAAATTTAATTAGTAAAATAAAAGATAGTGCATGATGCTTGTTCAGCCTTGCTACCCCTAGGCTCGCCAGGCTCTGGTGGTTCCGATGGTCCAGTTATTGAGGAATGCTCCTCTGTTTACTGCCTGTATGGAAGGGTCTTCCTCTCCCTCTTCCTTGAAAATGACACAACAATCCATGTCATCGTCTTCCACGAACAAATTCCTCACAGCTGCCAATGCTTCCTCTTCTTCTGACCCATAGATAACTTTGGCTAGCTGGAAAGTTTGTTCTTGGCTGCTCCAATAGATAGTAAGGACCACGCCATGGTGGCGACCAGTGGTTGAATTCCTCCCAAGTATACTCATACCCCAATCCAAAGGTTGTGCCATGTTTCTTGAGTTTGATAGGCTTAGCAATTCCTTGGAAGTTCTTGCCAAGCCCCTTACTAGGTTTTGTATCTGCTCCAATTTAGCATGCTCTCAATTTTGTTGTCCCACCATTTATCCTTTTCAACGGCGTTGACTCGCTCGTTGTGGTGATAGGTCTCCCCTCCTATCCTTATTCTGCCTCCTATTGCTGGGATGGTCTAGCGACTGTATATGGGATAGATACCGTCGCCGTGAATGATCACCTCTTGGTGATTCCACTCAAACTTTACTGCCTGATGTAGTGTTGACGCTACGGCCCTAGAGGCATGAATCCATGGTCGTCCCAACAATAGATTGTAAGGTGCCGGCATGTCTATTACTTGAAAATCAACATCAAACTAAGCAGGCGCCATTTGCGAACATAGGCTAATTTCCCCAATGGTGGACCTTTGGGAACCATCGAAAGCTTTGACGTTGATGGCCCCATCCTTGATCTCATGAAATCCCTTTCCCAATGTCCAAAGTGTTACCAACGGACAAATTTTGAGGTTGGACCCTCCATTAATCAACATTCTGGTGATAAAATAATTTTCGCATTACTCGGTGATTTGCAACACCTCATTGTGACTCAAACCCTCTAGTGGTAGCTCATCTTTATGAAAAGAGATCTTGTGATTTTCCAATACCTGCCCTACCATGATTGCCATTTATCCTTCGGTGATGTTACTGGGTATATATGTCTCACTCAGCACCCTTAACAGGGCATTCTTGTATGCATCAGAACTATGTAGCAAAGCAATGATAGAACTTTGTGCCGGTGTTTTGTTCAGTCATTTGGCATGTATCTTTATCCAGAGATCATTGGGCCCAGTTTCAATAATGGTTGGCCGACTAGAGGCCTGCTTTCTTGACTCAGCCAAATGTTCCAGAGTTAACCCTACCAGTTCTCATCACAAACTGTGCCGCAATGACTTTCCTGAACTTGACCTTCCCTGTTTTACTTGTCTCGGCTGTGTAGTCCCAAGGTATGGCATTGTTATGGAATGGTGGTACGGACGACAGTGCCACTGGAATTGGCATGGCTATCTTTACTCCAAACGGAGCATGTCCCTTAGGCGGTAAAACTACAAATTCAAAGGGTGTAGGTGCATTCGCTGGTGACATAAATTTGACCTCAATCGACGCTGGCATCTTTGTAGAGGATGGTGCTTCAAACTCAAGTGGCATGGAGATGTTTTTCTCGGCGTCCCTGGAGGGCTGAATCTGGACTACATTCGGATTAAGGGTGACTATTGGCTTCTTTGTATCATCACCTTCTGCGATCAAACCGATCGATCCTTTGGGGTCCCAATCATCCTCTATTTCAATTATGTGAATGCCTCCACTCTTATGGTCTGGCATAGGGTTATTGCGAACATTCAGAGCAGGTTCCTTGGCCACAATAATCATGTTATCCATCAAAGTCTAGATCTTTTCTTTTAGAGAGCGGCATTCATCAATATTATGTCCTTTTATGTCGTAATGGTATGCATAGGACTTATTTGGATTAACCCACTGAGAAGGGTTATCAAGAGCAGCAAGGATAAGGGTGACGTAACTACCGGTTTTGAGTCTTTCATACAACTGATTGATAGGTTCAACAATGGCCGTATATTGTTTTGGGGGTCTTCGGTTAAAGTTTGGTTGGGGTCTAGTGAAGTTTTGGCATGGAGGAGGGGATTGGTAGTGGGATGGTTGAGTGTGGTAGGCTTGGTAAACATGTGCTAGTTGGGAATATTTGGGTGAAGTGGGCTGATATGTGGGAGGTGATTGATAGGTGAGTGGTGGAGTCTGGTAAGAGGGTGAGGGTGCTGGGTAGTTTGGGGTAGGCTGATATGTGATTGGAGGCATTGGGTATGTTTGGTATTTGATGGGAGATTTGGTTCTCTGTACCACCATTATGGCTCCTACTTCCCTTTTATTGGACACAACTCCTGACTATAAGGCCTTGTTTGTAGCTTGTAAAGCCTTAAAATTTGTAACCATACCTCTTTTGATGCCCTCTTCAATCCTTTCTCCCAGCTTGATAATGTTAGAAAATTTGTGGCCTTCGATCATCATCAACCTCTCATAATACTATGGGCCTTGGGCCCGAACGAAGAATTTGTTTATTTGCTCTTCTCCAAAGCAGGCCTAACCTTGGCAGCTTCGGACCTCCCCCGAGTAGCATACTTGTGGAATGTTTCTGTCGGTTTCTTCTTCTAATTTTGAATATAGGACACATCTGGTGCATTCTCTATGTTGAACCTGAGTCTGTCCATAAAATCGGACGCCATGCTCACCCAGTTTGACCACCTATTCAGAACTTTGCTAATGTAGAAAGATAAGGCATCTCCTTTCAAGCTCCTAATGAAAATCTTCATGCAGATTTTATAGTCTTTTCATACTCTAACCAATTTGTCACAGTACATTCTCAAATGGACCTTTGGATCCCCTGTACCGTCGAACATTTCAAACTTAGGAGGTATGTACCCCTCGAGCAGTTCGACATCGGGTTGTATGCAAAGATCTTCATAGTTTAGCCCCTCAATTCCCTTACTACCTTCAACGGCTTGAATTTTGCTAGTCAACTTTTTAAGCTCTTCGGCCAGATTTCTGATGAGCAAGTCTTTATCATCGGACTCAAGTGTGCTTAAGCTGGGCTGGATGGAGTGTGGCAGATTTTCCACCTAGATGGGGTATTATGTTGGGTGTGGCAGTGGTTATTTGTAGAGTTCTGGAGTTCGGGGATGAGTGGTGGGGTGTTATTTGAGGTATGGCGGGTATTGAAGTGGTGGTAAAGAGCAGGATGGTTTTGTTGCTTTGGGATGTTTTGTGGAGCTACAGGATTCTGAGATTGAGCATTTGGGAAATTAACATGTGGAGTGGTGAGGGAAAATGACAGATTTTCTAGATTTCGAACTTGGTCAAGTTCTTCTTGAAATTTCAGCAGCTTTTGTTCCAGTTGGGATGCATTTTCCTTGGGAACCAGAGAACTGTGAGTGACCTCTACCCGTTCAGTTTAGTTCTTTTTCCTGGTGTTGTTCAAATCTTCCATCTTCCCTTTGTTCTTGTGTCTGATGGGACTAAGAGGAGGAGTCAGAGGAGGGCCCCTAGATCTCGTAAAATAGGATGATGTTGCTAGAGTTCACGAACTAACCTTTGGGGAGGGGAATAAACAAAAAGTAAAACAAAAGGTAACAAGTCAGTGAGGATTATAAGAAAAAATGTTACAATATTTACACATATAGCGCATGAATGTAAACGTGTCCTAATTTGTGGACCTCTTTATGCCCGAGGTAGGCCTAGCGACAAGTTGAGTTGGAGAACTTAGAATGCTAAATGCCTCATTTTATTGATAAAAAAGTATGAATCCCAAATCGAATAACAAGGAATAAAATTTTCTAGTGGCCATTGGCCTTATTACATTTTATAAAGCAAAACGAGAAGTCCTATCTATTTGGTCCCAGAAGGACCTTTCCCAGATTTGGCGTCCTTGGCTCCATCGAACAACTTCCCTAACTCACACAGTCCCAGCAGCAGGTAGGCTCTGGCTAGATGTCCTCTTTCATTTCCTTAAGCATTTTGGCAATCCTCGACTCTCTAGAAAAATTTCTTTTCTAGCTCTACTATACCTCGCTCCAAATATCACAGTAGTTTGTTGGCGCTGACAGTCATATCCTTCCACTCTTTAATTAGTTTTTGATAGGTTTCGCATTCTCGGATTCACTTGTGCAGTTGATTGTACTTGACATGTGCTTCGGCCTTTTCATCTATGATCCTGCTACCTCGAACAAACCTAAGATACCCCAGACTACTATGATTATCCTCCAACCAACCCGAATAATAGGGAGCATAACCTGCATGGTATCTGTCTGGTTCGATGGTGTCCCTTCCCATGACAATATTTCAGTGCCACATATGCTGAGCCTGGCACCTGTAAGGACTATCATCATCCTAGAAGTTAGCCCAGAAGTGACTCGTCTTGTCGACCCTAGGTATAACTTGCTTCCTGCCCACTTGTCTCATACCCTAAAGAGGTACGTAAGGGTACGTTCCTCTTAAGCTGATTAGTGACAGAAAAAGGTGCGTCCCCGGATCGGACATTGAACTCCTTAGTTGAGAACCACTCGAACATCCATTGTACCTAGTCCTCAATCAGATTTTCAAAGAGTTCGACCCATTCTCTAGCATTCTCCGGATGGGCGAACATGTTGGGTGTATAGTTCATTCGCTTTGATGATGAAAAGTGATATGATCATCCTGGTCCCTTTGATGGATTTCTTGTCGGTATTCACCTTTTTTGAGATGTTCCATGAGCCAAAGTTGAAGTAGTAAATTACATCCTTCAAAGTGTTTGGCTCCTCATTGACACCTTTCTAGGGCTCGGTATATTTCTGCAATGATCATTGGTACGAGGCTGAATGGTTGTTGGTCAATTCCCTCCATCAGAGTTTTAATTACCATAGCTAGTCTGGTGTGGATTCTTGCCTTCTTGGTTGTCAACACGATCAATCCTAAGAAGCAAATCATGAACACAAATATGGCAAATTTGTCAGGATACGTACGATAGGATTTGCTGTGGCCATACCTTTCGTACAAATAATGAAAAAGGATATAGGAGTCTTTTAGACATGTCAGCTTAGGATTTTTCTTCAAACCCATCATCTTGAGGAAACCCATGCTCTTGGGCTCTCAGGCATCAACAAACTCGGAGTTTCTAATGGTATACCAGCCAATCCTCTTATATCTTCTAGTAAGGGTGTCATTTCAATATCCCCAAAGCAGAAGATGGTTTTCTCGAAATCCAAGAACAAAGTGGCAACTTTTATGATCTTGTTGTTGGTTTGGATTTCTAGGAGGTAAGGTAAGTTTCCCAAATATTTCCGGACGAGAGTATGATCACTAGAGTGAAGATCCTCCCACCAGCTTAGCAGTTTGGGGTAGATGTTGGTGACCATGCCAAATCTGGGGACTTCGTGACTCATATTTCTGCAAGACAAAGGGTTAGTCCCTTACTCCCATCAGACTTGACTATTTAATATCAACAATTGGCATAAATGCATTCAGTTCTCCATATAAATGCATAGAACGTGATAATGTCCGTTTGGGTTTTAGCGAAACCTAGTGGACTTTGGAAAAGGCTGTCTTAAAAAGTCATTACGTGGATAACATAACTGACTCGGCTAGGTTTGACCATGATGCATGCACAATTTAAATAGAGTAGGGTTTCTATGGGGTTTTATACTGGTACCCTTGAGCAAACAACTCAAGGGGGAAAGACGCGGTACTGTTGACTACACCGTTGCTCGATTGGTTTTACCGCAAATATGACTTTTTCGGATTTAAGGGGTAATAATATTGGAATAGCACAACCACTCATTATAAGTGTTGCTATAGGATTTTGTTTAGCATGAGTGGAATATGATGTTGAGCATGATTATGCAACAATTAAAGACATGTAGTCATGTATTTTCACGTCAAGAAAGAAGTAAATACAACAGTTTCATAATGCAAAGCAGTAGTAATGAAAAGCAGTAAATAAAAGAAAAAGGAGATAAATCAGTTTTGCAATCAAAAATAAAATTGGATGCTTAACGGAAATAAACAAATAATTGTGCGTAAAGAAGCATAAATTCACAATAAAGGTCCGAAATGGTAAAAGCCTAGAGAATCCCCAGCAGTGTCGCCATGCTGTCGCACCCCCTTTTTCTCGCGAAATCGGGTTCATGAAATTTGGAGGGACAACTCACTCCTTTTGGGAACTAGGTTTGGATTTGAAGAGTCACCACCTAATGATTAGGGTGCATTAGGACACCGAGGAGATTTTGATTTGAGTAACTAGAGATATAGTAAGGGCTAGAAATTATTTTAAGGGAAAGGTGTTAGGCACCCCTCAGAATCCACTAGTATGGTTCCCGGCCAGACTATTATTGTGAATTTAGATGAAAATAACACGTAGACAAATAAAACTTCAAATAAGAAGGGATTTTCACATAAAGGGTTTAGAAACAAATAAAGTTGGAAAAGAACTAAAATAAATTTGATTTTTTATTAAAAGAAAGAGTTTGAAATTTGTTTTTTTTAAAAGAGACAAGAAGTAAGGGAGAGGGGGTCCTAGGTTTATTAACAATATGGATCACCCCACACAATTCTCGGTAATCACTTCTCAATGGTATCGTTTACTTATTGTATGCTATTACATGTTCCAATCCTATCAGTCCCGGGGGGCATTTAGGAGTACTAATCCTAAAAGGGGGTGGGGGATGTTAGGCTTATTTGTGGTTTTAAAGGTAAAAAATTCTAAGGCGACATACAAAACATGTATAGCAAGTTGGGAGAAAGCACATAACAAGCAAAGGCTTAGATATACCCCATTTAAACACAGAAGCACATAATTAGCATGACTTACACATACTAGTTAAGATCTGATTAAGTACTAAACATGAGAGAACTTAAAGGTTGAGGCGGACTGATTTATTACATAATTCAGATAAGAAGCCCAAATTAGACGTGCCTGTTGGTTGTAGTTACTAACAAAACTGATTTAATTTATTACTTTACCCTAAGGCTTGCCTAAGAGTTGGACAAAGATCCTACGGGCATGGCATCGACTAAATTCAGAAAGCAATAAAATGACAAGGTCTAAAATAAACTGAATACGTACTAGTTTAAAAGGGGTAGTCAGATTATTAAAAGAAAGGCCAGTTTTTAACGAGGATTATAAGTTCTACATCTAACAACACCGTTGTTACGAATTTTTGGTTCCATATGTGAATGAAGCGACTCAGATTCGATTAGGAGTTCATATAGGCATGCTTTCTATGTGTAGTTGATTTTGAACGTGATACAAAATGCAGGAAACTTGTTTTAAAACTTATGAACATGATATCTAGGTGCTGAATCTTGTTTTAAAAATTATGAACATGATATCTAGGTGCCGAATTTTGTTTGAAAACATACGAATATGATATCGAAGTGCAGAAATTATTTGAAAACCTATAAACATGATATCTACATGCAGAAATTGTTTGAAAACCTATGAACATGATATCTAAGCGCAAAAATTATTTTAAAAGCCTGTAGACATGATGCATATTTAAAAAAAAAATACCTATGGGCATGGTATCTACCCTTTTAGCATGCATAATTACCCGCCCTTTTCACTAGCCATGCCCAAGAGTTTATTACAAGTTATTACAACATAGATTAAAGTAAAAAATATATCAGAAAAATATAAATGAAAGTATAACAAAGGAGAGCCTGATTCACACTTCATGTCTGAAATATGAGGTAAACCAACTCCATGAGATCATGATCCAAAGCCTTTCTCCAATTTGAGTGTGTTAAAGTTCCCTAAGAGCCTCAAAGTGACTCCAAGCAATGCTTACACCCCCATGTATTATCAGATTTGGACAAGTGCAGTGCGGAAGGGCCAACCCTCAAGTGTCCAAGTTCAGAGGGAACTCAAAGTGTCCCAAGGCAAGATTCACAAGAGGGGGGTAGAACTTAAAGACTAAGAAAGTGTGCAAGTGCACCATGGAGTGCTAAAGGAAAAAGGAGAGGGAACCAACTACAGGTAAACACACACAAGGAAATTCAGGGGAATAAGGGATTGTAAAGATCCCGTTGCTTAGGCAAAGGCAGACTTTAGGCATGCCCGGCAATGGGGGGTGCTAGCACACCTATAAGCTTGCTAGAACACATACCGTTAGAGGCTAGGATCCCCAGGGGATCAAGTTCAATTAATGGACAATAACTTGCATATTTCCATGCCTCAAACCATAGCTTAAACACATATGGGGCAGGGGTTTGGTATTCATAATAGAATAGGCAAAAAGAAATCAATAAGCTAGAATGATCTTTGAACTATACATAAGCAGTAAGTAGGGATAAAAAAGCAGAAAATAAACATAGGGTTGTGGTGCTGAAACTTAAATTAGGACATACCATTTAAAGACATAAATAGAGAAAGCAAGCAACGGGTCTTATAACAGGCCACAGTGTAAGCAAACAAAAGAGAATACTTTTTGAGTGTAAGTGTAAGTTTTTGAAAGACTACTAGTGATCATGTGTATATGTCAATGAAAGGGTCGTGTATTTATAGTGTGAAGAACATGCAGTAACAAGGTAAGAAAACAATTAAGGAACTGAATATCAATTAAAAAATCAATTAATACAAGGCTTCCTTTAATTAAGGAATTCAGACTCAAATGATAAAACTATTTAAGGAAAGAGATCAAATAAACGTCTTGTGCAAAGTAGGCAATTAGGGTAGATACATAGGGTTTTTAATTAAGGGAAGAATTTTGAAATACACTATCAAAACAAATAAGGTAAGGATCCATCAGTATTCATCAAATCAAGGAGTCAGAGGTTTGAAATTACCGGCTCATGAATAGGCTAAGGAAAGTTTTTGACTCAAATCAAGTAACATGGGAAATCAGCAAACAAGGAAAGAAATCAATCAAACCTACACAAGGAAGTATGAAATCATTCAAAATTGAAAGCCATTTTTAGAGGGAAGTTCAGCACGTATAAAGAGCACACAGACATCCTAGGCTGAATTTAGGGCAAAGAAAAAATGTCATGCTATTGCAAAATTCGTAGGTAGTCACATAGGTCAGCAATGTGGAAGAGATAGTATCAAATAACATACAAAAGGTCCCGTATAAGGACCTTAGAAATTTTTAGTACAGAATTAGAATTGCTTAAAGAAACAAAGATTTCAAAGCTCAATTTAGAAACTCGAAATAGGTCTAAAAGAGTTAGGGTTTTTAAAATAAAACCAGTTCGAGCAAATCACATAGCCAATGGTCTCAAAACTTGGAAGAACCCCCAAATTCTAGGGTTTCTACCATCAATCCAGATTAGAGATGAGAGGACAAGTAACCAAGAAAAAAGGTACTAATAGAAACTAGCTCAAAGGTTTTAGAAAGGAACTGAGACCTTTAACACATTCTTTCAGTAGCAGAAACTGATGAGAAGCATAGTAAAAGAACAACATGTGAGACACAAAAAAATAGCTCAAAGAAACATAGTTGAAGAAGCTAACATAGTAGAAGAAAACTAATTAGAACACAACAGGAGAAACATACAAAGAAAATGGTAGGAGAAAACTTATTAAGAACACAGTAAAAGAAGCACACAAAACATTGGTAACAAAAACTTAACAGGAACATAGTAGAGAAACATATAAATAACTCAAAAAAAAAAAATATATATATATATATAAAGAACACAGTGGAGGAACACATAAAAAACACAATAGAAAAAATTCTAAATAACTAAAAGAAGAAAAACCCTAAATCAAAAAAAAATATAAAGGTTTTGAAAGCATAATTTTTGAAAGAAATTCCAAGAGATCGTTTAAAAGTTCACAGAAAACACGGATCTAGAAAATATCTAAAGAAAATAGTGGAACCTCAGAAGCTAGGATTTCAGAGGAAACCAAACGGTGAGAAAGGCTTGGATAGATGTTGATCTAAGCATGAGGGATCGAAACCAGGCTCGAAATAGGCATGGCTAGCCAGAGCAAGTTCGGAGATGGCCATAAAAACTTGAACCAACAAGGTCTGGATGATGCTCTTCGTATTCAGACAATGAAACCTCAGCAAACAGGTATGTAGGAACCCTAGAGGGCCAGTAGGTGGTGAGACCACCATAGATTCAGGCCAGGAGGTGGCCGGAGAAGGTGAGTGAGACTTATAGGAGCTGAAGGAGAGGGGGAAGCTTCTAGAGAGAACCGTAGATAGATAGATAGAGAAGAGGTTCGGTTTATTGAGGAATGAGAGGGGTTTGGGGGGGGGGGGTTGTTTGGTTTGATTTGGAAATAAAGAATCCGGACCATTGATCAAAATTGATCAACGACCAAGATTCAATCAGATTGGGTTGGGTAGATTTGAAATTAGGCTTGGGTTTATTGGGTTGGTTTAATTGGGTTGGGGTATTGGGTTTAATTAGGCTAAATTAGGAGACAAAATCTGGCTATAAGTTAAACAACCTCTTTTTCTCATTTAATTTATAAAAATAGTAAATAAATTTTTGAAAACTAATTAAAAATGCTAAAATAATTTATAGTGTCTAAATATCAATTTAAAAATATAAAATCCTATTTTATAAACATGAGACGAATTTAAACCTAAAAAAATGTCTAATATTGCAATTAAGCAATTTTATCCTTAAAATACTACAATAAATTTATAAAAATACATAAAAAAATATATTAGTTATATTTCAGTATAAATATGAGAATTCAAAAAATGAATCACCAAAAATGATAATTGTAGTGGCAATTATTGGGTTTTTCTTGATAAAATAGGGCAGTAAATTGGTTTGAAAATATTTGAAAAATTAAGGAAAAATAATAAAACCTTGGGATGTACTTATATATGCCTATATAGGCTAGTTTGATGGTATTTTGCATATTTAAAAATACAGAAAAAAATTGGGTATCAACATTCACTAGTCGTGAGCATCAAAAATCCGTCTAAGAGTATGAAAAGACAACACAGTCTAATACAAAGCTATTACAAAGTGAAACAATGATAGGAAGGACAAGCATTAGGCTGCGAACGCTGAGCAGCTACCTAATCATTTCCGAACAAGCCTACTGGAAAGCTAATCAGCACTCGCTAGCGTGACTCGAAACTCCTGGATCTGTATACAGGGTGCAGGGAGTAATGTGAGTATGCCAACTTAGTAAGTAATAAAAGTAAAGGCAACTAAGTGATAAGAAAACACGTAAAATACAACATAATGCTACAACAGAACAGTAAGAACCAAAACAATACAATAAACTAGTAAAAGCTCGTAAAAATACCTTAGTTCAATAAAAACCACTTTAAAACATATTTCAGTAGTTCAAATGAGTGATGAAAACATGGAGAAAATGGTAGAAACATAAATCAGCCCCTCAAGCAAAATACCAATAGAATCAGCCCCTTGGGCTATCTCACAATCACTCGTATCAGCCCCTCGGGCAATAACATGAAACAACAGTAGCCCCTCAGGCAATATCACATCTCACACTGGGTACCCACGCTCATTTGGGGTGTGAAGACTCCGTAGGGGTTCCTACAGCTCGAGCGCTATAACAAGCCATCTCGTGGCATAATCAAACTGGCCTTCGACCTCATAACAAGCCACCTCGTGGCATAATAAATCAGGTCCTCAGCCTCATAATCATAAATCAGCACAACACTATTGTGGCACGTAGCCCAATCCTATAATATCCTCACAGCACAGGCCCTCAGCCTCACCCAGTCAGAAATCTCTCAAGCCACTCGGACAACAGTAAAAAATGATGCTCAGATCAAAATACCATTTAAAATATCAAAATAGGGTAAATATGGCTGAGTTATTAAAATAGTAGAATACAGCATGACTGATTATAAATATGAAGTCAAAATAGTGAGGAACGGTAGTAAAAATCCCTTAAGGGTCCAAAACAGTTGGCACGATGCCCAAATATGGCCTTCAGCCCAAAATATGATAACTTTCCAAAACATAATGATATCAAATCGTTTTCAATCAAATACATAACTTAACAGTCATATGGCATGGACTAAGTCACAATCCCCAACGGTGCACAACCCCACGCTCGGTATCTAGCGTGTACGTCACCTCAAAGTAGCACAACCATGTGAAATCCGGGGTTTCATACCCTCAGGATAGCATTTACAATCATTACTTACCTCTATCCAGACCAAACTCTAGCTCGCAATGCCTTTGGCTCTTGAATCGGCCTGCGGATGTTCAAAAAATAGATTTATACCATCAAAATATTCTAAGGTAACAAAGCCAACTCGAAAATAACCAATTTACATCAAAAAATCTGAAATTGGCCAAACTCGAACCCCAGGCCCACATCTCAGTTTCCGACAAAAAATCACAAAACTAGAATCCTCACACCTCGCGAGTTCATACATAACAAGAATACCAAAATCCAACCACAAATGACCCCTTAAATCCCTAGATTTAGGTCTCCAATTTCAACCCCTAACTTCCAATTTTAGGCTTTATATTCCACAAATTCAATTCCACAAATTAGGTAGGACTCACAATAGGATTGAGTATTATTAAGTCCGTATATCTTAACTCTTGTTTCCCCCTGATTCCCTCTTCAATATCCCTCAAAAAAGCTCTAAAATCATTCAAAAATGGTGAAACTTAGACCCAAAATTGCAGAAGTGGTCTTTTAAACATTCTTCCCAGCACTTAAAATCTCTTCTTCGCAAACACGATCAATGTCTCGCATTCACAAAGCACAAAATCCTGTTGACCACTTATTCCTTCATCGCGAATGCGACACCTTGTACGCGAACGCGAAGCCTTAGCTTCTCAACCCATGGCGAACGCGGGAACCCATCACGAATGCTAAGGCTAAACCTCCTTCCTCTCATCCTAACCCTTAGCAAATGCGAGAGCCCAATTGCGAATGCGAAGGCCAAACGTCTGCAACACCAACAACAGATTTTTTGCAACTTTTTCCAACATGAATTGATCCGTTCAACCACCCGATACTCACCCGAGGCTCCCGGGACCTCAACCACACATGGAAATATATCCCATAACATCATTCAAACTTGTTCCAGTCTTCAGAACACAAAAAATAGCATCAAAACACCAATTTAACATCGGATTCAAGCCTAAGAATTCCAAAATCTTCCAAATTTTGCTTTTGATAAAAAAATCTATAAAATCTCGTTCGAATGACCTAAAATTTTGTACACACATCACAAATGACACAACAGACCTACTCCAACTTTCGAAGTTCCATTCCGACCCCTATATCAAAATCTCACCTATCAACCAGAAAATGCCAAAATTATAATTTCGCCAATTAAAGCCTAAATCTACTCCGGACCTTCAAAACTCATTTTGATCATGCTCCTAAGTGCCAAATCGCCTCCCGAAGCTATCTGAACCATCAAAATTCATATTCGAGCCCTTTTTCACCATAAGTACACATCCGGTTGACTTGTCCAACTTAAGCTTACCCAAAAGAGACTAAGTGTCTCAAAGCTTAACAAAACCTTTTCGAACCCAAGCCAACCAACCCGATAAAACATAATACAATTGAACAAGACAATAAGAAACTAAAATGGGGGAAACAGAGCGGTAACTCATGAAATCTCTTTGTCAAAAATTGCATCAAAAGGAGGAAATTAAGATTGACAAATTCAATGGTAAAGATTTTGGACTCTGGAAAATGCAAATATAGAATTATTTGTACCAAAAAAATTCTACTTACCTCTAACTGAGGTAAAACCAGAGAATATGGCCAAACCAGAATGTGATGTATTAGATCGCCAAGCTCTTGGTATTATTCGTTTGACGATAACACAAAATATGGAGTTTAACATCATTATGGAGAAGATCACTGCAGGCTTAACGAATGTGTTATCAAATATGTACGTGAAGCCATCTACTTCAAATAAATTCTATTTGATTTGTTGATTGTTCAACTTAAGGATAACATAAGGTGGATCTATCACGGAACATATCAATGAGTTTAATATAATTTTAACTCAGTTGAGTTCTTTTAATATAACATTTGATGATGAAGTCGAGGAATTGATTCTACTATTATCTCTACCGAAGAGTTTGTTTGCAATGGTAACTACAATTAGCAGTTCATCGAGAAGTATCAAACTCAAATTGAATGATATTAGAGACTTGATTCTAAGCAAATATATACGTCGAAGAGAATCAGGTAATTCCCCAGGATCTACTTTTAATACCGAAAGCAAGGAGAGAAGCAACCAAAGAGGCCAAAGTCATGGTCATGGAAGATCAAAGTAAAGGAGAAGAGGGCAATCCAAAAATCGCAAAAAGACATTACTTGTTGGAATTGTGATAAAAAAGATCACTACAATAGTCAATGTAGAGAAGCAAAGAAGAAAAAGGAAGAAAATTCGGCAAATGTAATTGTTGAAAAAGTTGGTGATACATTAATTTGTTGTGTAGACAGTCCAGTCGAATCTTGGATTCTAGTCTTAGGTTCATCCTTTAACTCAACATCATGCAAAGAATCGTTGAATAATTATATTGCTGGAAAATTTGGGAAAGTTTATCTAGCAGACGGTGAACCTTTTGACAATGTTGGGAAAGGTGAAGTTCATATAAAGCCTTAGCAAGTCACACTATGAAAATTGAAAAATGTCTGACATGTTCCTGGCCATAACAAAAATCTGATATCTATGAGTCATATTGATGGTGAAGGATAACATTCGGTAATAGATCATGAAATATAACCAAAGAAAATTTTGTTGTGGCATGAGGCTTCATGAAGGGAACACTTTATGCAACTGCAATGCAGAGAGATACCATAGCAACAGTTGATCATGGTTGTAATACAGCATTGTGGAACCGGAGGCACATTCATATGACTGAGAAGGGAATAAAGTTGTTGGCATCCAAATAAAAGTTGTCAAACCTAAAACATGTTGAATTAGGTTTGTGCGAAGATTGCATTTACGGGAAACAAAAGAGAGTTAGTTTCTCAAAGGCGAGAAGGATGCCAAAAAAGAGAAGCAGGAACTAGTGTATACAGATGTGTGAGGAACAACTCATGTAACTTCTCTGGGAGGCTCACACTATTATTTCACCTTTATTGATGATTACACAAGAAAGGTATGGGTTTATTTTTTGAAAAATAAATCTTCTGTATTTGTTACCTTTAAAAGATGGAAAGCTGAAATTGAAAATAAAAGAAGTCTAAAGTTAAAATGTTTGAAGTCTGACAGTAGAGGAGAGTATAATATTCAAGAGTTTAAAGCCTTCTGCTCTGAGAATGGGATCAGAATGATCAAGACAATTCTTGGAACACTAGAACAAACTAGCATTTTTGAGAGGATAAACAAAACCATGAATGAACGAGCCAGAAGTATGAGAATACGTTTTGGATTGCCGAAGTATTTTTGGGCCAAGGTTTTTTAACACGACAACTTACCTCATCAATAGTGGACCCTTTGTACCGCTGAAATTTCAAATTCCTAAGAAGGTATGGACAGGAAAGAAGGTAACTCTCTCACATCTGAAATTTTTTGGCTGTGTTGCTTATGCGCATGTAAATCCTAATGATAGAGATAAACTTGATCCTAAAGCCAATAAATATTTCTTTATTGGCTATGGTGATGATAATTTTGGTTATCGATTTTTGAACGATCGAAATAGAATGATCCTAAGACATAGAAATGTTATATTTGATGAAAATGTGATGTACAAGGACAATCTTGAAGTAGAACCAACCAACACCAGCAAATAGACATTTGAAACATTTGAGTTAGAAGAAATCTCAAAAAATGAAGTGGCTAGAGGGATTACAACTGATTCTTAAATTGAAGATGAAGAACTAGAAGCAGAATCTGGATTAGAACTGAAATTGGAACCAAATATGGAGTTGGGACTTGAATAAAATTTGGGATCAGTTACTCTCGAACCTACATTATAAGGAGATGTAAAAGAATCAAGAATTTTCCAGATAGGTTAACTCTCTCTCTTCACTATTTACTTCTGATTGATGCTGGAGAATCATAGCATTTTGTTGAAGCAATGCATATGATAGATTTTGATACGTGGAAGCTAGCCATGAAAGAAGAGATGAATTCCCTTTAAAATAATAAGACATGGATACTTACAAAGTTACCAAAAGGAAAGAAGGCATTGAAGAACAACTAGGTGTATAGAGTCAAGGAAGAGAATGATGGTAAGAAGATATCACGACCCAAAACCAAACCGTCATGATGAGGCTTGTCGTGGAACTAGGAAAGCCAACTACTCAACAATTTCAACACAATAAAAGCTATGAAAAATAAGGAGGCAGTTAATATTTAAGAAAAATCTATTAGAAGCAGAATAAAATTCACAACTCAATATAAATCTCTCCCAAAATAGTGGTGTCACCAAGTACATAAGCATCTATATAGGGATATAGTCTAATAAAATATCTAGAGAATAAGAACTGAAACATAAATGAAGATAAGAAAGGCGAGTCAAGGTCTACGAACGCCATGCAGCTACCTCGATAGTCTCCAAAGATCCTGACTCCACCACTTGTACTTCACAAATGGTACATGAATAGTTTTAGGATTATTGCAATTATGAAACAAACGAACAATCCGAGGAACAAGGTAAGAACATATAAATTTTATTTCGTTAAATTAACAAACAATATTGACGGGATATATGGTGATTATTATTACTTAATATTAATGCAGGTCCTTCAACCAAAAAATAAAGAAAAAGAGGCAAAACTATGATGTCAAGTGTTCATGGTAGGAAATAGCACAAGTTAATTTTGCTAAATGAGAAAAATCAACCCATAGGTCCTACTGATGATGTTGTAGCAGAGTTGGGTAGCTTCCTCTGCACATTGGCAAGGAATGCGGTCTTTTGTTCTCTTAATGTGTTTAATTGGAGAAAGCTTGAAACAAAAGAAAATATGTGGAAATATATCAAGGTTTGAAGTTCGCAACATTAAATGTAGATATTTCATATCTTTACAATAACCTAACTGTACTAAATTTGTAGGGAAAATATGGCATTCCTGATACTACAAAAAATGGGTTTTTGATTCAATTCAGAATGTTTGGAGAAAGTATAAGAATCAATTATTGAAAGACCATTATAAATCCTATAAGAATGATGAGCTTCGAATGGAGAATAGGCCAGTTGATGCTCCTGAATATTAATTAATGGATCTTCTTAATTATTGAAACTCTGATGCCTACAAGGCAAAACTAAGTACTGTCTCCTGATTTGCTGAGAATGTCTGGTTTATGTTTAATTAGAAATCACAGAACTATCTTTATTAAAGGTGTTAATCGGGCGGGTTGGGACGGGCTGGACAAAAAAAAACGTCAGCCCGTACGGGTTCGGGGCGGGTTTTTATCGGGCTGGGGTTAACAGGTTGGTGGCGGGCTGGGATTTTTCGGGTTCTATAGGGCCCGTACGGGTTCGGGCTTAACGGGCTCGGGCGGGACGGGCTATATACAATTTGTTTTCAAAATTAAGTTATGTGAACGTTGGCAACGGTACGATTTTAATAAAAAAAAATATATATATATATTATGGGTTAACGAGCTGAACCGGGCTGTAGCCTGTTAAGAACCTGTTAAGGGCTTAACGAGTTGTAGCGGGTTCGACCACCCGTTTAAAAAAACTAACGTGTGTAGCCCACCCCCCGCCCAACCCGTCCCAACTCGCATTTTTTGCTACAGTAACTGGTTGGACTGGGCTGACCTGGGTTGAACCGGGCTGTTAGCGGGTCAGCCCGGCCCGGTTAACACCTCTAATCTTTATACACCAAATGCACTTAAGTTACATAACTTAGTGCACAATTTAATCTTGATTTAAATATGTTGGGACAACTGAACTGGACAACTCTGTATTCATTGGCTAATTTGCAGAAAATGTCCCAAACCAATGTCGAGAATTGCAAAAAGTTGAAATATCCACACATTGTTGGCAAAAGAAGTTTTGCTCGAATATGCGAGGTTTGATATTTTTTTTCTTATTATTCTTTTAAATATGAACTTATTAACTTTAATCTGAAATAATTTTATACCACTTTTTATATAATTAGAAAAAAAAACTGATGAGCCTATATCAAGCAAGGACATCTTTGTGGCTAGAAGATAAAGAAAACTTGATCGAGTATACAAGGCCTCGTATCCGGATACTCTTAATAAAATTGTACGAGTTATTAATTTAAAGTTGTTGTTATCATTTGTCTATTCTTAGTTATTGACTTAGTATCATACACTTTATAATTTAATAATTACTCAATTTGGTCTTGTAGGCTGAAAAGGAAAGAATACAATAAGCACAAGAAAGTGAAAATTGCAGTCAATTAGTTGACGCATTTGCATCAGTTATGGGACCTGAGCATCCAGGTCGCCTAAGATTGTATGGACATGGGGCTACCAAGACTTCCTTAAAAATAAAAGTGGGAGATTTTGGACCCTCTTTAAGTTCTACAGATGAGGTGATGCAGCAAAAATTGGAGGAAATTAAAGAAAGGATGCAGGAAAGATTGCAAGAAAAGTTCAATGCACAAAAAGATGCCATGGAACTACAAGTTGCAGTTAACATCATTTCACAACTTCTGACGACCTAAAGGGTCATCACCTATTTTCCTCATCTGTTTTGTGCTTCCGAGGGCTTGAAAACCTCTTTTTCTATTGCCTCGATTTACGTGCACAGTCCAGGCGCATAGCCAGAAAAAATTCTGTGTTGGAATATGTGAATTCTGTGAAACAAATTTGAAGAATTTTGAAATTAATATGAATATAGTTGACTTTGGTCAACATTTTTGGTAAACGGACCTGGACACGAGATTGGACGGTCTCGTAAGGTCCGTAGAAAAATATGGGACTCGGGCATGTGCTCGGAGTCAAAATTCGAGGTCTAGAACCTGAGTAAAAGAATTTTTCTGTTAAATAGTTTTTTTGAAATTATTATGGAAAATGAAAATGAAAATTGATTAAAAGACTATGGTATCGGGCTCGTATTTTAGTTCCGACACCCGGTACAAGTCTTATATATTGTTTAAGCACTTCCTGTAAAGCTTGGTCGAAATCGGACGTCGTTTGACGTGTTTCGGACCTAAATGTCTAAAGTTGGAAGTTTATGAATTTTGAAAGGAGAATCGTGAGTTTTGAGGCTTGATTCTATGTAAATGATGTTATTTTGGCGATTTGATCGCGCGAGCAAGTTCATATGATATTTTTGAGCCAGTGTGCATATTTGGTTTGGAGCCCCGAGGGCTCACCCCCCCGAGGGCTCGGGTGAGTTTTGGGTAGGTCCCGGGAGGCCTTAGGCTTAAAATATCAGATGTGGCAGAGTAGCAGGTCCCACACGGCCGCAGTGCATTTCTACGTAGTCCGCATGGACTGGTTCAGAGAGTCGTTGGTTCAGTCCAACCAGCGCGGCCGCGTACCAAATCAGTGCGGTCCGCGGTGCATTTCTGTGCGGTCCGCGTGGCCAGGTTCAGAGAGGCCCATGGCTTGGGTTCGACCAGCACTGCCGCGCACCAAAATAGTGCGGACCGCGCTGGGTAGGTTTAGTACGACCGCGTGGCATTTCTGTGCGGTCCGCGCCAACCTTCAGTAAAGTATATAAATTTGAGATTTTCAGCTATTTTTACACTTTTTCAAAACCCAAAACATAAGAGGCGATTTTCCAAACAATTCTTCTTCTTGAAAATGATTGGTAAATGATTTCTTATTTATTTTCTTTACTCCTTAACATCTTTAAACATAATTTCAAGTTCAAAACAAGGATTTTAAAGGGGAAATTTGGGAATTTAGGGTAGAACTAGGGTTCCTAAATTTGGGGGTTTTGGACCTCAATTTAGGGTCCGATTCCAAAACAAATCACATATATGAATTCATGGGGGGATGTGTAATCAGGTTTTAATTCGAACCTCAGGTTTTGACCACGTGGATCTGGGGGCATTTTGGGAATTTTTGAGTGAAACTTGGAAAAACCATTTTTATGCATTCAAACCAATTCATATAGTGTTTATTAAATTAATTGAACAAATTATTATTAGGTTCGAGCGAATTGGAGGTTGAATCACGAGGTAAAGCAATAGTTGAGGATTAAGCGGATTTCAAGGCTTTGAGGTAAGTGTTTGGTCTAACCCTAGCTTGAGGGAATAGGAGTTGAGTCTTGTTGCTAATTGCTATGTGATCGAGTACGATGTATAGGCATGGTGACGAGTATCTATACATTGGTGTCTAGCATGACCGTGAGTCCTTATAATGTGATTATCATGAGCTGGCTGTGAATTCCATGTTTATTGGAGGATGTCTATATACTATGAATAACGTGTGAACAGTAAATGATCATTAAATTCTTGGAGCGTTGGCTCAGAATAGTAAAGTGAAATATAAGATAAGTAAAGTAAGGAAAAAGAAACGTTGTTGATTATTCCCTTGCCGGGACGTAAGTATTTAATGTATTTTCCCTTGCCGGGATGATTGAACTGTTAATTATGCTCCCTTGCCAGGATTGTTGAACTATTAATTATGCTCCTTTGTCGGGATGTTTTCTATGTATTTGTCTGCTGTGTGTTCCATCATTGTGACTGTTGCTTGGGGACTCAGAAAGTTAAATGATATTGAGGAGCGGGTTGCACGCCGAAACAAATGATACTGAGGGTCGGGTTGCGCGCCGCAACAATGATAACTTATAAATAATATGGGTCGGGTTGCACGCCGCAATAGTGATGTGTGGAGCGGGTTGCACACCGCAACAATGGTAATTATGGAGCGGGCTGCATGCTGCAATAGCAGTTGACAACTGTGGTTACATTTGAATATTTATTTCTTGTTTAATTGTGGAATCAAGCTGTTTTTGGTTGTTACTCTGGATTACTGTTTAATTGTATTTCCCCGCAGCATGTTCCCCCTCCCTTGATGTTGATTTCTTGGTATTCGATATTTCGCTGTATATTTTAAAACTGCACAGGTTTATGTGGTGTCTAGTCTAGCCTCGTCACTACTTCGCCGGGGTTAGGCTAGGCACTAACAAGAACATGGGGTCGGTTGTGCTGATACTACACTTCTGTGCGTTTTTGCATAGGTCCAGGCTTTGAGCAGCAGCAGTAGTTCGATAGTAGAATCTTATTGAGGTAGCGGAGTCTCTTCTTATGTTTTACATTTATAATGTGGTCTCATTGTTTCGAGACAGACAGCTGTTATATTTCTTTCAGACCTTTATATGTAGTTGATTCTTAGTGGTTCGTGTATCTTGGGTAGAGGATTTATGCTGAGTATTTCGTATTTATTTCAGACTTATAAAGAATTAGACTTCCGCAGTTATGGTTATTATTATTGTTTATGTTATTAAATTGCCAAATGGATGGGTTTTTACTAATGAAAAATGGTGAGTAAATTGGCTTTCCTAGCTACCACGAGTAGGCACCATCACGATCCCAATGGTGAGAAATCCGGGTCGTGGTAAGTTGTTATCAGAGCACTAGGTTACATAGGTCTGACCACTCACGAACAAACTTAGTAGAGTCTGAAGGGTAGGTACGGAGACGTCTGTACTTGTTCCCCAGAGTCTATTGAGTTAGGAAAAATCTCTCATTTGTTCTTTCGTGTCGTGCGATTTGGTTCCTCAAATGCTGATTGAATTTCTACTCTGTTCTTTTGCAGATGGCTAGAACACGCGCTTTCTCATCCACCGATAAGCAGTCCGATCCCCAGGCAGCTCCCGCTAGGGGCAGAGGACGTGGCCAAGCTAGGGGCCGAGGTAGGGGCAGAACCCAGCCACCTACAATGACACCAGTGGCAGATACTCAGGTTAACCTTGGTGAGGAGGTTCCGACCCCAGTCTAGACAGTTTCGGTGGGCCCAGCTCAGGTCCCAGAGGGGTTTATTGCAACCCCTATTCTTCAGGACGCCTTGGTCCAGTTGGCTGGTATTATGGAGAGTGTCACCAGAGCAGGATTGCTTCCTGTAGCACCAACCACTCCTCAGGCTGGAGGAAGAGCCCAAACTCCTGATGTACGTACTCCAAAGTAGGTAGCTCCCCAGACTCAGGTTCCACTGGTTCAGGCAGCTGCGGTGGTTCAGCCAGGGGTAGTTGCACTGACCGGTGATGGAGCGGCTATGTCCGCATATGCTTTATGGAGATTGGACAGATTCACTAATCTCTTCATTGCTACATTCAAGGGAGTTTCTTTTGAGGACCCCTAGGATTTCTTATACAGCTGCCATGAGGTTCTTCGTAACATAGACATTGTGGAGTCCAATGGAGTTGATTTTGCGGCTTTTCGTTTGTCTGGATCTGCCAAGACTTTGTGGAGGGATTATTGTTTAGCTAGACCAGCAGGGTCGCCGCCTTTGACTTGGGATCAGTTCTCGGAGTTGTTTTTAGAGAAGTTCCTTCCCATTACTTAGAGGGATGCTTATCGGAGGCAATTTGAGTGCCTCCAGTAGGGATATATGACGATCACACAGTATGAGACCCGGTTTATCGATCTTGCTCGCCATGCTCTCGTTATACTCCCTACTGAGAAGGAGAAAGTGAGCAGATTTATTGATGGGTTGATTCAGCCTATCTGACTTTAGATGGCTAGAGAGGCAGGTAGTGATATTACTTTTCAGGAGGAAGCCAATGTGGCCCATAGGATTGAGACGATTTTACCACAGGGGGGCGGTTATAGGGCAGACAAGAAGCCTCGTCACTCAGGACGGTTCGATGGTGCCTCATCTGGAGGTAGGGATTCTTATGATAGGGGCCAGTCTTCCAGGACTTTTCAGTCAGCCCTACATGCTTCACAGGGTGGTTCAGGTGATCGTGGTTTTCGTGAGCAGTATTCAGATCAGCAACCCATCAGTGCACAGCCTTTTCAGAGTGTTCGTGGAGGTCATTTGGGCCGTCAGGTCCAGTCTCGTTGTTCCGAGGGGTGTTATGAGTGTGGAGAATACGATCATATCAGGAGAGCTTGCCCGAGATTGAGGGGTACACAGTCATAGGAGCAGGGTCCTCGCCAACATGATTCAGGCACCAGCTGACCCACAGCCTGCCCAGCCAGCCAGGGGTGGGGGTAGGGATCATAGAGGTGGAGGTCAAGACCATAGAGGTGGAGGCCGTACCGCTAGAGGTAGAGGTCAGCTGGTGGATGACCGTCCTAGAAACATGGTTCAGGGAGGTGGTGTTGAGCCTGGATTTTATGCTTTGCCAGCCAGGCCAGAGGTTGAGGCGTCATATGCTGTGATTACAGGTACCATTCTGGTTTGCGATAGAGATGCTTCAGTACTATTTGACCCTGGGTCTACATATTCATATGTGTCTTCCTATTTTTGCACCTTGCCTGACTATGTCTAGTTATGCCTTGGACATTCCTATTTATGTGTCTACACTGGTGGGAGACTCCATAGTAGTTGACCGGGTGCATCGTTCCTGCGTGGTTGTGTTTGAGGGTCTTGAGACTCTTGTTGATTTATTACTGTTAGATATGGTGGATTTTGATGTTATATTGGGGATGGATTGGTTGTCCCTGTATCATGCTATCCTAGATTGTCACGCTAAGACCGTGACCTTGGCTTTGCCAGAATTACCCCGACTATAGTGGAAAGGGACCCCAGGTCACGCCACCCGTAATGTTATTTCCTACGTTAAGGCTCGGCACATGGTCGAGAAGGGGTGTTTAGCTTATCTGGCGTATGTTCGCGACTTCAGTGCAGAGTTTCCTTCTATTGACTTTGTTCCTATTGTACGGAAGTTTCTCGAGGTTTTCCCTTCAGACCTGCGGGGTATGCCGTCCGACAGGGATATTAATTTCTGTATTGATCTGTTTTCGGGCACTCAGCCCATTTCTATTCTGCCGTATCGCATGGCCCCGCAAGAGTTAAAAGAGCTAAAGGATAAGTTGCAGGACTTGCTATAGAAGGTCTTTATCAGGCCTAGTGTTTCTTCTTGGGGTGCGCCAGTGTTATTTGTAAAGAAGAAGGATAGTTCGATCCGGATGTGTATTGATTAACGGTAGCTAAATAAGGTGATGACAAAGAATAAGTATCCACCACCAAGGATTGATGATTTGTTTGACCAGCGCCAGGGAGCAAGGGTGTTCTCAAAGACAGACTTGAGATCTGGCTACCATCAGCTGAAGATTAGGGCGTCTGATGTCCCTAAGGCAGCATTCCGCACTTGGTATGGGCACTATGAGTTTTTAGTCCTGTCATTTGGGCTGACCAATGCCCCAACAGCATTTATGGAGTTGATAAACCGAGTGTTCAGGCCTTATCTAGACTTGTTCATGATATTCTTTATAGATGATATCCTTGTGTACTCCCGCAGTCTGGAGGTGCACGAGCAGCACTTCAGAGTGGTTCTTCAGACTCTGAAGGATAGTCAACTATATGCCAAGTTTTCAAAATTCGAGTTCTGGTTGAGTTCGGTTGCATTTATAGGTCCTATTGTATCAGTCGAGGGTATTCAGGTGGATCAAACAAAGATTGAGGTAGTCAAGAATTGGCCTCGACTAGCTTCAGTGACCGAGATTCGGAGTTTCTTGGGGTTAGCAGGGTACTACCGTCGGTTCATAGAGGGGTTTTCTTCTATTGCAGCCCCAATGACCAATTGACCTAGAAGGGTGCCCAGTTCAAGTGGTCATATGAGTGCGAGGCGAGCTTTCAGAAGCTTAAGACATCTCTGACTACGGCACCAGTGTTGGTTTTGCCAACGGGTTCAGAGCCTTACACCATCTATTGTGCATCTCGTACTGCGCTTGGAGCGGTATTGATGTATAATGGTAGAGTTATTGCCTATACTTCGAGACAGTGGAAAATCCATGAGAAGAATTATCTAGTTCATGACCTAGAGTTGACAACGGTTGTTCATGCTTTGAAAATTTGGAGGCATTATCTATATGGTATGGCGTATGAGGTATACACGGATCACAAGAGCCTTCAGTACTTGTTCAAGCAGAAGGAGTTGAATGTGCGGAAGAGGAGATGGCTAGAGTTGTTGAAAGATTATGTTGTTACTATCTTATACCACCTAGGTGAGGCCAATATGGTGGCTGAAGCATTGAGTAGAAAGTCTGCCAGCATGGGTAGTCTCGCTTATATTCAGGTCAGCCAGAGACCGCTTGCTTTAGATGTTCAGGCCTTGACCAACCGCTTTGTGAGATTAGATATTTCTGAGCCTAGTAGAGTGTTGGCCTACACGATCGCTCGTTCTCCTCTATTGGAGTGTATCCGTGAGCAGCAGTTTGATGATCCCCATTTATCTGTCTTGAGAGACATGGGGCAGTGTGGAGGTGCCACGAAGGTAACCTTAGGTGATGACGGGGTGTTGAGATTGCAGGGGCGAGTTTGTGTGCCCAATGTTGATGGGATTCGAGAGACTCCAGCGCAAAGTTTCCTTCTATTGACTCTGTTCCTATTGTACGAGAGTTTCCTGAGGTTTTCTCTTCAGACCTGCCGGGTATACCGTCCGACAGGGATATTTATTTCTGTATTGATCTGGTTCTGGGCACTCAGCCCATTTCTATTCCTCCGTATTGCATGGCCTCGCTAGAGTTAAAAGAGCTAAAGGATCAGTTACAGGACTTGCTAGAGAAGGGCTTTATCAGGCCTAGTATTTCTCCTTGGGGTGTGCCGGTGTTATTTGTGAAGAAGAAGGATGGTTCGATACAGATGTGTATTGATTACTAGCAGCTAAACAAGGTGACGATAAAGAATAAATATCCACTACCAAGGATTGATGATTTGTTTTACCAGCTCCAGGGAGCAAGGGTATTCTCAAAGATAGACTTGAGATCTGGCTACCATTAGCTGAAGATTGGGCATCTGATGTCCCTAAGACAACATTCCGCACTTGGTATGGGCACTATGAGTTTTTAGTCAAGCCATTTGGAATGACCAATGCCCTAGTAGCATTTATGGAGTTGATGAACCGAGTGTTCAGGCCTTATCTAGACTTGTTCATGATAGTCTTTATAGATGATATCCTTGTGTACTCCCATAGTCAGGAGGAGCACGAGCAGCACTTCAGAGTGGTTCTTCAGACTCTGAAGGATAGTCAGCGATATGCTATGTTTTTAAAATGCGAGTTCTGGTTAAGTTCACTTACGTTTCTGGGTCATATTGTATCAGTAGAGGGTATTCAGGTGGATCCAAAGAAGATTGAGGCAGTCAAGAATTGGCCTCGACCAGCTTCAGCGACTATGATTCGGAGTTTCTTGTGGTTATCAGGTTACTACCGTCGGTTCGTAGAGGGGTTTTCTTCTATTGCAGCCCCGATGACCAGGTTAAACCAGAAGGGTGCCCAGTTCAAGTGGTTAGATGAGTGCAAGGCGAGCTTTCAGAAGCTCAAGATAGCTATTGCTACGACACCAGTGTTGGTTTTGCCCACAGGTTCAGGGCCTTACACCATCTATTGTGATGCTTCCCGTACTGGGCTTGGAGTGGTATTGATGTAGGATGGCAGAGTTATTGCCTATGCTTCGAGACAGTTGAAAATCCATGAGAAGAATTATTTGGTTCATGACCTAGAGTTGGCAGCAATTGTTCATGCTTTGAAAATTTGGCGGCATTATCAATATGGTATGGTGTGTGAGGTATACACGGATAACAAGAGCCTTCAGTACTTGTTCAAGTAGAAGGAGTTGAATGTGCGGTAGAGGAGATGGCTAGAGTTGTTGAAAGATTATGATGTTACTATCTTATGCCACCCTGGTAAGGCCAATGTGGTGGCTGATGCATTGAGTAGAAAATCTGCCAGCATGGGTAGTCTCGTTTATATTCCGGTCAGCTAGAGACCGCTTCACAGGGTGGTTCAGGTGATCGTGGGTTTTGTGAGTAGTATTTAGATCAGCAGCCCATCAGTGCACAACCTCTTCACAATGTTCGTGGAGGTCATTCGGGCGGTCAGGGCCAGTCTCGTTGTTCTGAGGGTTGTTATGAGTGTGGAGAATACAGTCACATCAGGAGAGCTTTCCCGAGATTGAGGGGTACACAGTCATAGCAGCAGGGTCCTCGAACCATGATTCAGGAACCAGCTAACCCATAGCCTACCTAGCCAGCCAGGGGCGGAGGTAGGGATCATAGAGGTGGAGGTCGAGAACGTAGAGGTGGAGGCCATCTCGCCTGAGGTAGGGGTCAGCCGGTGGATGACCGTCCTAGAGACATGGTTCAGGGAGGTAGTGCTGAGCCCCAATTTTATGCTTTCCCAGCTAGGCTAGAGGCGGAGGCGTCAGATGCTGTGATTATAAGTACCATTCTGGTTTATGATAGAGATGTTTCAGTACTATTTGACCCTGGGTCTACATATTCATATGTGTCTTCCTATTTTGCACCTTGCCTGACTATGTCTAGTTATGCCTTGGACATTCCTATTTATGTGTCTACGCTGGTGGGAGACTCCATAGTAGTTGACCGGGTGCATCGTTCCTGCGTGGTTGTGTTTGAGGGTCTTGAGACTTGTGTTGATTTATTATTGTTAGATATGGTGGATTTTGATGTTATATTGGGGATGGATTGGTTGTCCCCATATCATTCTATCCTAGATTGTCACGCCAAGATCATACCCTTGGCTTTGCAAGAATTACCCCGACAAGAGTGGAAAGGGACCCCAGGTCATGCCACCCGCAATGTTATTTCCTACTTTAAGGCTCGACGAATGGTCGAGAAGGGGTGTTTAGCATATCTGGCGTATGTTCCCGACTCCAGTGCAGATTTTCCTTCTATTGGCTTTGTTCCTATTGTACGGGAGTTTTCCGAGGTTTTCCCTTCAGACCTGTTGGGTATGCCGCCCGACAGGGATATTGATTTCTGTATTGATCTGGTTTCGGGCACTCTGACCATTTTTATTCCGCCGTATCGCATGGCCCCGCCATAGTTAAAAGAGCTAAAGGATCAGTTGTAGGACTTGCTAGAGATGGGCTTTATCAGGCCTAGTGTTTCTCCTTGGGGTGTGCCGGTGTTATTTGTGAAGAAGAAGGATGGTTCGATGCAGATGTGTATTGATTAACGACAGCTAAACAAGGTGATGATAAAGAATAAGTATCCACTGCTGAGGATTGATGACTTATTTGACCAGCTCCAGGGAGCAAGGGTGTTATCAAAGATATGCTTGAGATCCGGCTAACATCAGCTGAAGATTAGGGCATCTGATATCCCTAAGAGAGCATTCCGCACTCGGTATGGGCACTATGAGTTTTTAGTCATATCATTTGGGTTGACCAATGCCACATCAACATTTATGGAGTTGATGAATCGAGTGTTCAGGCCTTATCTAGAATTTTTCATGATAGTCTTTATAGACAATATCCTTGTGTACTCCCGCAGCTAGGAGGAGCACGAGCAACACCTCAGAGTGGTTCTCCAGACTCTGAAGGATAGTCAGCTATATGCTAAGTTTTCAAAATGCAAGTTCTGGGTTGAGTGCGATTGCGTTTCTAGGTCATATTGTATCAGTAGATGGTATTCAGGTGGATCCAAAGAAGATTGAGGCAGTCAAGAATTAGCATCGACCAGCTTCAGTGATCGAGATTCGAAGTTTCTTGCCAGGTTACTACTGTTGGTTCGTAGAGGGGTTTTCTTCTATTGCAGCCCCGATGACCAGGTTGACCCAGAAGGGTGCCCAGTTCAAGTGGTCAGATGAGTGCGAGGTGAGCTTTCAGAAGCTCAAGACAACTCTGACTACGGCACCAGTGTTGGTTTTGCCCACGGGTTCAGGGCCTTACACCATCTATTGTGATGCTTCCCGTACTGGGCTTGGGGTGGTATTGATGTAGGATGGCAGAGTTATTGCCTATGCTTCGAGACAGTTGAAAATCCATGAGAAGAATTATTTGGTTCATGACCTAGAGTTGGCAACGATTGTTCATGCTTTGAAAATTTGGCAGCATTATCTACATGGTATGGTGTGTGAGGTATACACGGATAACAAGAGCCTTCAGTACTTGTTCAAGTAGAAGGAGTTGAATGTGCGGCGGAGGGGATGGCTAGAGTTGTTGAAATATTATGATGTTACTATCTTATGCCACCCTGGTAAGGCCAATGTGGTGGCTGATGCATTGAGTAGAAAGTCTGCCAGCATGGGTAGTCTCGTTTATATTCCGGTCAGCTAGAGACCACTTCACAGGGTGGTTTAGGTGATCGTGGGTTTTGTGAGTAGTATTTAGATCAGCAGCCCATCAGTGCACAACCTCTTCACAGTGTTCTCGGAGGTCATTCGGGCGGTCAGGGCCAGTCTCGTCGTTCCGAGGGTTGTTATGAGTGTGGAGAATACAGTCACATCAGGAGAGCTTGCCCGAGATTGAGGGGTACACAGTCACAGCAGCAGGGTCCTCGAACCATGATTCATTCACCAGCTAACCCATAGCCTACCTAGCCAGCCAGGGGCGGGGGTAGGGATCATAGAGGTGGAGGTCGAGAACGTAGAGGTGGAGGCCGTCTCGCCAGAGGTAGGGGTCAGCCGGTAGATGACCGTCCTAGATACATGGTTCAGGGAGGTAGTGCTGAGCCCCAATTTTATGCTTTCCCAGCTAGTCTAGAGGCGGAGGCATCAGATGCTGTGATTATAGGTACCATTCTGGTTTGTGATAGAGATGTTTCAGTACTATTTGACCCTGGGTCTACATATTTATATGTGTCTTCCTATTTTGCACCTTGCCTGACTATGTCTAGTTATGCCTTGGACATTCCTATTTATGTGTCTACGCCGGTGGGAGACTCCATAGTAGTTGACCGGGTGCATCGTTCCTGCGTGGTTGTATTTGAGGGTCTTGAGACTTGTGTTGATTTATTATTGTTAGATATGGTGGATTTTGATGTTATATTGGGTATGGATTGGTTGTCCCCATATCATTCTATCCTAGATTATCACGCCAAGATCGTACCCTTGGCTTTGCAAGAATTACCCCGACAAGAGTGGAAAGGGACCCCAGGTCATGCCACCTGCAATGTTATTTCCTACTTTAAGGCTCGACGAATGGTCGAGAAGGGGTGTTTAGCTTATCTGGCGTATGGTCCCGACTCCAGTGCAGAGTTTCCTTCTATTGACTTTGTTCCTATTGTACGGGAGTTTCCCGAGGTTTTCCCTTCAGACCTGTTGGGTATGCCGCCCGACAGGGATATTGATTTCTGTATTGATCTGGTTTCGGGCACTCAGACCATTTTTATTCCGCCGTATCGCATGGCCCGCCATAGTTAAAATAGCTAAAGGATCAGTTGTAGGACTTGCTAGAGATGGGCTTTATCAGGCCTAGTGTTTCTCCTTGGGGTGTGCTGGTGTTATTTGTGAAGAAGAAGGATAGTTCGATGCAGATGTGTATTGATTAACGATAGCTAAACAAGGTGATGATAAAGAATAAGTATCCACTGCTGAGGATTGGTGACTTATTTGACCAGCTCCAGGGAGCAAGGGTGTTATCAAAGATATGCTTGAGATCCGGCTAACATCAGCTGAAGATTAGGGCATCTGATGTCCCTAAGAGAGCATTCCGCACTCGGTATGGGCACTATGAGTTTTTAGTCATATCATTTGGGTTGACCAATGCCACAACAGCATTTATGGAGTTGATGAATCGAGTGTTCAGGCCTTATCATGAATTTTTCATGATAGTGTTTATAGACAATATCCTTGTGTACTCCCGCAGCCAGGAGGATCAAGAGCAACACCTCAGAGTGGTTCTCCAGACTCTGAAGGATAGTCAGCTATATGCTAAGTTTTCAAAATGCAAGTTCTGGTTGAGTGCGATTGCGTTTCTAGGTCATATTGTATCAGTAGAGGGTATTCAGGTGGATAAAAAGAAGATTGAGGCATTCAAGAATTAGCCTCGACGAGCTTCAGTGATCGAGATTCGAAGTTTCTTGCCAGGTTACTACCGTTGGTTCGTAGAGGGGTTTTCTTCTATTACAGCCCCGATGACCAGGTTGACCCAGAAGGGTGCCCAGTTCAAGTGGTCAGATGAGTGCGAGGTGAGCTTTCAGAAGCTCAAGACAGCTCTGACTACGGCACCAGTGTTGGTTTTTCCCACGGGTTCAGGGCTTTACACCATCTATTGCGATGCTTCTCGTACTGGGCTTGGAGCGGTATTAATGCAGGATGGCAGAGTTATTGCCTATGCTTTGAGACAGGTGAAAATCCATGAAAAGAATTATCCGGTTCATGACCTATAGTTGGCAGCGGTTGTTCTTGCTTTGAAAATTTGGAGGCATTATCTATATGGTATGGCGTGTGAGGTAACACGAATCACAAGAGCCTTCGGTACTTGTTCAAGCAGAAGGAGTTGAATGTGCGGCAGAGGAGATGGCTAGAGTTGTTGAAAGATTATGATGTTACTATCTTATGCCACCCTGGTAAGGCCAATGTGGAGGACGATGCATTGAGTAGAAAGTCTGCCAGTATGGGTAGTCTCGCTTATATTCCAGTCAGCCAGAGACCGCTTGCTTTAGATGTTCAGGCCTTGGCCAACCGCTTTTTGAGATTAGATATTTCAGAGCCTAGCAGAGTGTTGGCTTGCACGATCGCTCGTTCTTCTCTATTGGAGCGTATCCGTGAGCGTAAGTTTGATGATCCCCATTTATGTGTCTTGAGAGATATAGTGCTGTGTGGAGGTGCCACGAAGGTAACCTTAGGTGAGTACGGGGTGTTGAGATTGCAGGGGGCGAGTTTGTGTGCCCAATGTTGATGGGATTCGAGAGACTCCAGCGTAGAGTTTCCTTCTATTGACTCTGTTCCTATTGTAAGGGAGTTTTGTGAGGTTTTCCCTTCTGACCTGCCGGGTATGCCTCACGATAGGGATATTAATTTATGTATTGATCTAGTTTCGGGCACTCAGCCCATTTCTATTCCGCTGTATCGCATGGCCCCGCCAGAGTTAAAAGAGGTAAAGGATTAGTTGCCGGACTTGCTAGAGAATGTCTTTATCTGACCTAGTGTTTCTCCTTGGAGTGTGCCGGTGTTATTTGTGAAGAAGAAGGATGGTTCGATGCAGATGTGTATTAATTACCGGCAGCTAAACAAGGTGACGATAAAGAATAAGTATCCACTGCCGAGGATTGACGATTTGTTTGACCAGCTCCAGGGAGCAAGGGTGTTCTCAAAGATAGACTTGAGATTTGGCTACCATCAGCTGAAGATTAGGGCGTCTGATGTCCCTAAGACAGCATTCCGCACTTGGTATAGGTACTATGCGTTTTAAGTCATGTGATTTGGGCTGACCAATGCCCCAGCAGCATTTATGGAGTTGATGAACCGAGTGTTCAGTCCTTATCTAGACTTGTTCGAGATAGTATTTATAGATTATATCCTTATGCACTCTCGCATTCTGGAGGAGCACGAGCAACATCTCAGAGTGGTTCTTCAAACTCTGAAGGATAGTTAGTTATAAGCTAAGTTTTCAAAATGCAAGTTCTGGTTGAGTTTGGTTGCGTTTCTGGGTCATATAGTATCAGTAGAGGGTACTCAGGTGGATCCAAAGAAGATTGAGGCAGTCAAGAATTGGCCTCGACCAGCTTCACTAACCAAGATTCAGAGTTTCTTGGGGTTAGCAGGTTACTACCGTCGGTCGTAGAGGGGTATTCTTCTATTGCAGCCCCGATGACCAGGTTGACCCAGAAGGGTGCCCAGTTAAGTGGTCAGATGAGTGCGAGGTGAGCTTTCAGAAGCTCAAGACAGCTCTGAGTATGACACCAGTGTTGGTTTTGCCCACGGGTTCAGGGCCTTACAACATCTATTGTGATGCTTCCCGTACTAGGCTTGGAGCGGTATTGATGCAGGATGGCATATTTATTGCCTATGCTTCGAGACAGTTGAAAATCCATGAGAAGAATTGTCCGGTTCATGACCTAGAGTTGGCAGCGATTGTTCATGCTTTGAAAATTTGGAGGCATTATCTATATGGTATGGCGTGTGAGGTATACACGGATCACAAGAGCCTTCAGTACTTGTTCAAGCAAAAGGAGTTGAATGTGCGGCAGAGGATATGGTTAGAGTTGTTGAAAGATTATGATGTTACTATCTTATACCACCCAGGTATGACCAATGTGGTGGCCGATGCATTAAGTAGAAAGTCTGCCAGGATGTGTAGTCTCGCTTATATTCCAGTCAGCTAGAGACTGCTTCACAGGGTGGTTTAGGTGGTCGTGGCTTTCATGAGCAGTATTCAGATCAGCAGCCCATCAGTGCACAACCTCTTCACAGTGTTCGTGGAGGTCATTCGGGCCGTCAGGGCCAGTCTCATCGTTCCGAGGGGTGTTATGAGTGTAGAGAATACGGTCACATCAGGAGATCTTGCCCGAGATTGAGTAGTACACAGTCACAGTAGCAGGGTCCTCGCCCCATGATTCAGGCACCAGCTAACCCACAGCCTGCCCAGCCAACCGGGTGTGGGGGTAGGGATCATAGAGGTGGAGGCTGTCTCACCAGAGGTAGAGGTCAGCCGGTGGATGACCGTCCTAGAGAAATGCTTTAGGGAGGTGGTGCTGAGCCCCAATTTTATACTTTCCCAGCTAGGCTAGAGGCGGAGGCGTCAGATGCTGTGATTATAGGTACCATTCTGGTTTGTGATAGAGATGCTTCAGTACTATTTGACCCTAGGTCTACATATTCATATGTGTCTTCCTATTTTGTACCTTGCCTGACTATGTCCAGTTATGCCTTGGACATTCCTGTTTACGAGTCTACGCCGGTAGGAGACTGCATAGTAGTTGACCGGGAGCATCGTTCCTACGTGGTTGTGTTTGAGGGTCTTGAGACTCGTGTTGATTTATTACTATTAGATATGGTGGATTTTGATATTATATTGGGGATGGATTGGTTGTCCCCATATCATTCCATCCTAGATTGTCACGCCAATATCGTGACCTTGGGTTTGCCAAAATTACCCCGACTATAGTGGAAAGGGACCCAGGTCACGCCACCCGCAATGTTATTTCCTACGTTAAGGCTCGACGTATGGTTGAGAAGGGGTGTTTAGCTTTTCTGGCGTATGTTCGCGACTCCAGCGCAGAGTTTCCTTCTATTGACTTTGTTCTGATTGTACGGGAGTTTCCTGAGGTTTTCCCTTCAGACCTGCCGGGTATGCTGCCCGACAAGGATATTGATTTCTGTATTGATCTATTCCGTCGTATCGTATGGCCCCGCCAGAGTTAAAAGAGCTAAAGGATCAGTTGCAGGACTTACTAGAGAAGGGCTTTATCAGGCCTAGTATTTCTCCTTTGGGTGCGCCGGTGTTATTTGTAAAGAAGAAGGATTCTTCGATGCGGATGTGTATTGATTACCGGCAGCTAAATAAGGTGACGATAAAGAATAAGTATCCACTGCCGAGGATTGATGACTTATTTGACCAGCTCCAGGGAGCAAGGGTGTTCTCAAAGATAGACTTGAGATCAGGCTACCATCAACTGAAGATTAGGGCGTCTGATGTCCCTAGGACATCATTTCGCACTCGGTATGGGTACTATGAGTTTTTAGTCATGTCATTTGGGCTGACCAATTCCCCAGCAACATTTACGGAGTTGATGAACCGAGTGTTCAGGCCTTATCTATAATTGTTCATGATAGTCTTTATAGATGATATCCTTGTGTACTCCCACAGTCAGGAGGAGCACGAGCAACACCTCAGAGTGGTTCTTCAGACTCTGAAGGATAGTCAGCTATATGCTAAGTTTTCAAAATGCAAGTTCTGGTTGAGTGCAGTCGTGTTTCTGGGTCATATTGTATCAGTAGATGGTATTCAGGTGGATCTAAAGAAGATTGAGGCAGTCAAGAATTGGCCTCGACCAGCTTCAGTGACCTAGATTTGGAGTTTCTTTGGGTTATCAGGTTACTACCGTTGGTTCGTAGAGGGGTTTTCTTCTATTCCAGCCTCGATGACCAGGTTGACCCAGAAGGGTACCCTGTTCAAGTGGTCAGATGAGTGTGAGGTGAGATTTCAGAAGCTCAAGACAGCTCTGACTACGGCACCAGTGTTGGTTTTGCTCACGAGTTCAGGGCCTTACATCATCTATTGTGATGCTTCTCGTATTGGGCTTGGAGCCGTATTGATACAGGATGGCAGAGTTATTGCCTATGCTTCGAGACAGTTGAAAATCCATGAGAAGAATTATCTGGTTCATGACCTAGAGATGGCAGTGGTTATTCAATGCTTTGAAAATTTGGAGGCATTATCTATATGGTATGGCGTGTGAGGTATACACGGATCACAAGAGCCTTCAGTACTTGTTCGAGCAGAAGGAGTTGAATGTGCGGCAGAGGAGATGGCTAGAGTTGTTGAAAGATTATGATGTTACTATCTTATACCACCCTGGTAAGGCCAATGTGGTTGCCGATGCATTGAGTAGAAAGTCTGCCAGCATGGGTAGTCTCACTTATATTCCGGTCAGCCAGAGACCGCTTGCTTTAGATGTTTAGGCCTTAGCCAACCGCTTTGTGAGATTAGATACTTCTGAGTCTAGCAGAGTGTTGGCTTGCGCGGTCGCTCCTTCTTCTCTATTGGAGCGTATCCGTGAGCGACAGTTTTATGATCCCCATTTATGTGTCCTGAGAGACATGGTGCAGTGTGGAGGTGCCATGAAGTTAACCTTAGGTGATGACGGGGTGTTGAGATTGTAGGGGTGAGTTTGTGTGCCCAAATTTGATGGGATTCGAGAGTTGATCTTAGCGGAGGCCCATAGTTCTCGGTATTCTATTCACCCGGGCGCCGCGAAGATGTATCAGGACTTGCGGCAGCATTCATGGTGGCGTAAGATGAAAAAGGACATTATCGCGTATGTCACTCGGTGTTTGAATTGTTAGCAGGTCGAATATGAGTATCAGAGGCCTGGTGGTGTATTTCAGAGGATTGAGCTTCCCGAGTGGAAGAAGTTTGATGCTATTTGGGTCATCGTTGATAGGCTGACCAAGTCAGCACATTTTATTCCAGTACCAGTCTCCTATTCATCTGAGAGGTTAGCTGAGATTTATATCCGGAAGATTGTTCGATTTCATGGGGTGCCGATATCCATCATCTCATATAGGGGTACGAAGTCTACCTTGCTCTTCTGGAGAGCGGTTTAGCAAGAGTTAGGCACCCAGGTTCAGTTGAGCATAACATTCCATCCTCAGACGGACGGTTAATCCGAGAGGACTTTTCAGATATTGGAGGATATGCTCCGAGCTTGTGTCATTGACTTTGGAGGCTTGTGGGACCAGTTTTTGCCTTTAGCAGAGTTCGCCTACAACAACAGCTACCAGTCTAGCATTCAGATGGCACCATATGAGGCATTGTATGGTAGGTGATGTCGGTCTCCAGTCTGATGGTTTGAGTCGGGAGAGGCTTGGTTTTTAGGTATTGACCTAGTTCAGGAGGCCTTAGGTAAGGTCAAGATTATTCAGGAGAGATTGCGTTCGGCTCAGTCACGACAGAAGAGTTATGCAGGCCGTAAGGTCCGAGATGTAGATTTTATGGTTAGTGTGCGAGTATTGCTCCGGGTGTCGCCTATGAAGGGCGTGATGAGGTTCGGAAAGAAGGGCAAGCTTAGCCCAAGGTATATTGGTCCATTTGAGATACTTGATCTAGTGGGAGAGGTGTCTTATAGACTCACATTGCCACCTAGCTTATCAGCCGTGCATCCAGCTTTCCATGTATCTATGCTTCGGAGGTATCACGGTGATCCTGCACATGTGTTAGACTTCAGCACTGTCCAATTGGACAATGATATATCTTATGAGGAGGAGCCAGTAGCTATTCTAGACCGGCAGGTTTGACAGTTGAGGTCGAAGAGCTTTCCTTCAGTGCGTGTTTAGTGGAGAGGTCAACCTCCTAAGGCATCGACCTGGGAGTCCGAGTCTGATATGCAGAGCTGTTATCCGTAATTGTTCCCCGACTCAGGTACTTCTTTATTTTGTCCGTTCGAGGACGAACGGTTGTTTTAGAGGTGGAGGATGTGACGACCCAAAGGGTCATCACCTGTTTTCCTCATTGTTTTGTGCTTTCGAGGCCTTGAAAACCTCATTTTCTATTGCCTCGAATTGCGTGCGCAGTTCGGCGCATAGCCGAAATTTTTTTTTTGTTGGAATATGTGAATTCTGTGAAATTTTTTTTGAAGAATTTTGATATTAATATGAATATAGTTTACTTTGGTCAACATTTTTGGTAAACGGAATCGGACCCGAGATTGGACGGAAGGTCCGTAGAAAAATATGGGACTCGGGCATGTGCCCGGATTCAAAATCCGAGGTCTAGAACCTGAGTAAAAGTATTTTTTTGTTAAATTGTTTTTTTGAAATTATTATGGAAAATGAAAATAAAAATTGATTGAAAGACTATGGTATCGGGCTCGTATTTTGGTTTCGATACCCGGTACAAGTCTTATATATTGTTTAAGCGCTTCCTGTAAAGTTTGGTCGAAATCGGATGTTGTTTGATGTGTTTCGGACCTAAATGTATAAAGTCGGAAGTTTATGAATTTTGAAAGGAGAATCGTGAGTTTTGAAGCTTGATTCTATGTAAATGATGTTATTTTGGCAATTTGATCACGCGAGCAAGTTCGTATGATGTTTTTGAGCTAGTGTGCATATTTGATTTGGAACCCAGAGGGCTTGGGTGAGTTTGGAGTAGGTCCCGGGAGGCCTTAGGCTTAAAATATCAAATGTGGCAGAGTAGCAAGTCCCACACTTCTGCGGTGCATTTCTACGTGGTCCGCGTGGACTGGTTCAAAGAGTCGTTGGTTAAGTTCAACCAGCGCGGCCGCGCACCAAATCAGTGCGGTCCGCACTGGAAGCCATGCGGCCACGGTGCATTTCTTTACAGTCCGCGTGGCCAGGTTCAGAGAGGCCCATGGCTTGGGTTCGACCAGCATAGCCGTGCACCAAAATAGTGCGGTCCGCGCTGGGTAGGTTCGGTGCGGCCGTGTGGCATTTCTGTGCGGTCCGAGCCAACCTTCAGTAAAGTATATAAATTCGAGATTTTCAGCTATTTTTACACTTTTTCAAAACCCAAAACATAAGAGGTGATTTCCCAAACAATTCATCTTCTTCAAAACGATTGGTAAGTGATTTCTAATTTATTGTGTTTACTCCTTAACATCTTTAAACATAATTTCAAGTTCAAAACAAGGATTTTAATGGGGAAATTTGGGAATTTAGGGTAGAACTAGGGTTCCTAAATTTGGGGGTTTTGGACCTCAATTTGGGGTCCGATTCCAAAACAAATCACATATCTGAGTTCATGGGGGGATGGGTAATCAGGTTTTAATTCGAACCTC
>MU755973.1:0-10850 GCA_026770625.1 Nicotiana glauca | reverse complement strand
TGTGCTCCCTTGCCGGGATGGTTGAACTATTAATTGTGCTCCCTTGTCGGGATGTTTGCTATGTATTTGTCTGCTGTGTGTCCCTTCATTGTGATTGTTGCTTAGGGACTCAGACTGTTAAATGATATTGAGGAGCGGGTTGCACGCCGCAACTAATGATACTAAGGATCGGGTTGCGCACCGCAACAATGATAACTGATAAATAATATGGGTCGGGTTGCACGCCGCAATAGTGATATGTGGAGCGGGTTGCACGTCGCAACAATGGTAATTATGGAGTGGGTTGCACAACGCAACAGTTGTTGACATATGTGGTTATGTCTGAATATTTATTTCTTGTTTCATTGTGAAATTAGCTATTTTTGGTTGTTACTCTGGATTACTGTTTAATTGTATTTCCCCCAGCATGTTCCCCCTCCCTTGATGTTGATTTCTTGGTATTCGATATTCTGCTGTATATTTTATAATTGCACAGGTTTATGTGGTGTCCAGTCTAGCCTCGTCACTACTTCACCGGGGTTAGGCTAGGCACTTACCAGTACATGGGATCGGTTGTGCTGATACTATACTTCTAAGCATTTTTGCACAGGTCCAAGCTTTGAGCAGCAGCAGTAGCAGTTCGATAGCGGAATCTTATTACCACGAGACTGAGGTAGCTTGCAGGCGTCCGTAGGCCTGGCGTCTCTTCTTATGTTTTACATTTATACTGTGTTCTCATTGTTTCGAGACAGACATCTGTTATATTTCTTTTAGACCTTTATATGTAGTTTATTCTTAGTGGTTCGTGAGTATGTGACACCAAATCTTGGGTAGAGGATTTATGCGGAGTATTTCGTATTTATTTCAGACTTATAAAGAATTAGACTTCCGTAGTTATGGTTATTATTATTGTTTATGCTATTAAATTGACAACAGGATGGGTTTTTACTAATGAAAAATGGTGAGTAAATTGGCTTGCCTAGCTACCACGAGTAGGTGCCATCACGATCCTGATGGTGGGAAATTCGGGTCATGATACAACTTAAGTATCTGAATCCAAATTTACGGGTTGATCTCATGTGACGACCCGACCTGTCATTTTAAGAATTTATGCCCTGATCCCCTATTAACTGATTTCCTCATTTTTGTTTCTGCTATTGTGAGTTGCTGGGAGGAATTACTTGGAGTTTCGGAGAGTTTTGGGACACTTTGTCCCTAAATGAGAGCTTAAGTTTTAGGAATTTGACCGTAGTTTGAACAGTGTAAATACGACCTTGGAATGGAACTATGATGGTTCCGTTGGCTCCATTGGGCGATTTTGGGTTTAGGAGCGTGTTCGTATTGTGTTTTGGAGGTCTGTAGCTAATCTAGGCTTTAAATATTAAAAGTTATATTTTTTGAAGTTTCTGGTTCGATAATGAGATTTTTATCCGAGGGTCGGAATGGAATTCCAGAAGTTGAAGTAGCGATGTAGTGTTGAATGTGATGTAGGTACAAAATTTCCGGTCATTCGGACGAGGGTCAATAGACTTTTTGATCGAAATCGTAATTTTGTGAGTTTTTAAAGTTCCTAGGCTTGAATCCGATGTTAAATTAATTTTTTGAGCGTTTTGAAGATTGCAACAAGTTTGAATGATGCTTTAGGATTGGTTGGCATATTTGGTTGAGTTCCTGGGGGCCTCAGGTGTGTTTAGGATGCTCAGCAGGTCATTTTGGAACTTAGGAAAATTGCAGAAAATTGCAGTAGCCTAGTTCTAGTTTCCTTCTTCGCGTTCGCAAGTGGGGTCTCGCGTTCGCGAAGAGGAGCTGTGCCTAGGAGATTTTGAATGCTTTGTGTTCGCGATGGTGGTCCTGCATTCGTGAAGTTGGGAGGTCTTATACCTACGCGTTCACGAGGGTAGTTCCGCGTTCATGTAGGAGGAGGAAATTGTGCATAGCATTCACAAAGAAGGAAAGCTGGACTCAATCAAAGTTGTACTTCGCAAATGCGAGGGTCCCTTCGCATTCGCAAAGAAAGAAATACCTGGGCAGAATGTTTAAGTTCAAAATCGAGGGTTTAGCCATTTTTTTAGAAAACTAGAGCTTTGGAGCTCGGATTTGAGTGAGGTTATGAGGAATTTTCAGAGACATCAATTGGATAACGATTCATAACTCCTTTTTGCTTGTAACCCATTAATCTAAACATGAATTCATTATTTACAACAACAACAACAACAAAAACAACAACAACATACCCAGTAAAATCCCACTAGTGGGGTTTGGGGAAAGTAGATTGTAGCAGACCTTACCTACCCCGAAAAGGGCAAAGAGGCTGTTTCTAGGAGACTCTCGGCTCAACAGGAAAGGAGATTATATTAGGAAAAAAATAAGTGAAAATACATGTAACAATAAAAGATACCAGAAAGAAAATAACCACAACAAATAAGTGAAGGGACAATAACACAAAACTATGCAAGACTGCTAACAAACCTAACGAAACTCTAACAGACTACCTAGTACAAAGAGGGAAGAAATCTCGACTACCCCATAGCCTACCATCCTAATGCTTGACCTCCGCATGTTGTTATCAAGAGCCATGTCCTAGGAAATCTGAAGTCACTCCATGTCCTGCCTGATCAGATCGCCCCAATACTTCCTAGGCCGCCCTCTGCCTCTTCTCGTACCTGCCAAAGTCAACTGCTCATACCTCCTAACCGATACATCTAGTCTCCTCCTCCACACGTGTCCGCACCATCTAAGTTGCGCTTCCTGTATCTTATCATCCACGGGAGCCATGAATTCATCATTTAATTTCGGAAATTGGAAGAAAGTTCATAGACCTAAAATTCGTATTTCGATTGGGAATTTGTCATTGGATTTGGATAATTTTGGTGTGCATGAACTCATGGGAGTACGAGAATTCTAAAAATATAAATTTTACCCGATTTCGAGACATGGATCCGAGGAGCGTTTTGGTCATTTTGCCTAATTTTGCGTATTATCTTAGAATTTATTTGTAGAATTAGTTACTTAAAGTGTTATTTACATTATGCAATTGAATTGAATGGATTTGGGTCACTTGGAGTCAATTAATTGTGGTAAGAGCGTAGTTTCGGGTTGATTTTGGGCTAGTCGAGGTAAGTGGCTTGCCTAACCTTGTATAGGGGACACCCCCCTTAAGATTGGTATTGTGATAATTGAAATGCTTTATACGTGAGGTGACGAGTATGTATTTGTGCTAATTGTTGAAAATCCTATTTTCACTCAATTATCTTTAATTTTCTTGCTTACAAACTTGAAATTTAAGTCTATTGTTAGCTTAGAGAAGCATGTCTAATTGACTCAATTATTTTATTTGCTTAAACTACCTTTTTGTATTATGAAGCATGCTAGGTTAGAATTACTTGTTTCACCTTGGTATGAAGTTGAGTTTAATTGAGTATTCTTTGTGTTATTGCTATGTGTTTTACTTTGGAACTATGAGACAACATCTCGGGAGATCCCCTATACGTATTTTGATTTGAATTGAAGTGCGGGATATCGAGAGATCCCCAGCACGTATATTGAGGATACTAAGAGATCCTCGGGATACCAAGAGATACCTAGCATATATTGATGATACCAAGAGATCCTTGGGATACCAAGAGATCCCTATCATATATTGAGGATACCAAGAGATCCTCGGGATACCAAGAGATCCCTAGCATATATTGATGATACCAAGAGATCCTCAGGATACTGAGAGATCTCTGGTTGTTATTTCCATGTGAGTTGTATGCCTTTTCATGATTATCGTGTCTTTGTTATAATTGATGTTGTTCTTTCTATCATGTGTTATTTCCTACTGTTGCACTTAATTATACTGATTCTATACTGTTATACCTTGTATTTTATTTAACCTCAGTAGGGCCCTCACCTTCCTCGTCACTACTCGATCGAGGTTAGGCTTAGAATTTACTAAGTACCATTGTGGTATACTAATGCCCTTTCTACGCATGTTTTTCATATGCATATCCAAGTACTTCCACTCAGACTTATCACGCTTGAGACGAGGTGCTTGTAGAGACTCGGAGGTATATCTACCGCATCCGCAGACTAAAGAGTCCATTTCTATTGTCCCTTTAAGTATTAGCCCTTCTGTATTTCTTTTCTTTATTAGATATTCTGGAGTTAGACACTTGTAGACATTCAAAAGCTTGTGTTTCATGAGATTTCGTGTTTTGGAAAATATTGTTAGTTTCGAGTGTTGTTATTGTAGATGCCGAGGGGCATCTTAAACACTGTTTTATTTTACTATTTCGGTTTTTAGTTATTTCTTCTGCAATTTTGTTTATTTTCTGCATTGCTATGCTTACCTAGTCGTAGAGACTAGGTGTCGTCACAATGGTTCATGGAAGGCAAACCGGGGTCGTGATATCCCAACATGCTAGCTTTCAATGCTCGTTCACCTGGAGAAGCTTCCTCTGCACAATAAGCTGTTGTGCAACTAATCAATCGTCCATCTACTGGTTGTAATAATCAAGGTCAGTACTTACTCCATATATTACACCCTTTTTTTTCTTTCTTTGTTTGTTTCTTTCTTTTTTCTTCTCCTCCTTCTGCTTCTTTTCTAAGGTTTCACTTTAACCTATCCGATCTCTTTAAGTTATTTCTTCCTCTAACTTAAATATGTTAATCAAGAAAGTGTCTGATTTTCTGCCATCTTTCTCCCCCCTACCTTATATATATATATATATATATATATATATATATATATATATATATATATATATATATATATATATATATATATATATATATATATATATATATATCTCATTTTTGAAATAATATTTCTACTATGAGTATATAATAAATGGATGATTCAGAGTTAACTATTTTTTTATTAATTAATGGATTATTCTGAGTTGACTGTTCTTGATTATCACATTTGGAAAAAATCTTTCTATTTTGTAACCCAGGAAATTATCAAGGAAAAAATAAAATATATTGCTAAACAACATGAAAGTAAACAGGTATGAGACAGAAGCCAAAAGCAAGAAAAATATGTATCAAGTGAAACAATACAAGTGCATAAGAATTTATTAATAGTGACTTTTTAATTCTTTGCCCTCATCGAATTCAAATTTTCCACTTCATCCACCAACTGACTGATTCTTTCCTCCAAGTGAACCTGCAAGAAAGATGGTATTAGGCTGAAATATATTCCATCTCAAGGATTTTGTTTTAATCAATACCTAACATCATCCTCTATCTCCTATACTACAATAAGAAAATATAGCTATATACATTAAAATTTAATTTTTTAAGGTTGGCAGAAGTCTACTAAAGAGAATTTCCTTTTGGTTTGAAACTCATATATGGCACATTCTTATAAAAAGCTATACAGGAAATATGTGCCATGGTTATACAATATGATGTTATAAAAGCATGATAAAGAGATTTTAGCTGAGTACAAATTAAGAAGTTATCACAACATACATGAAACCCTATGTTATTTCACTCATAGTACTTTTTAGCTCTGCAACCTTATTTTTGAATTTCTGTAGGCTTACAGATGGTTTCCAAAAGAAAATAAGCCTCCATATGACACGAAATAAAATTGGTGGTTCTACACCTCCTCCTTTGCCTTTAAAAGTGAATCGTGTTGTTCAAAAGGGTGAAATTACACCCAAAAGCACAAGGAAAGATGGTGCAAGAGTTATTCTAGGGGCTACTATTGTAGCAGTACCAACAACTGCTGCTATAGTTGGTTTTTTATAACACTGTATGTCTATATCACTGCTTTGCAACCATTAAATAAAGATGTTTTTGGAAGCTATACTTGGTTTAATAATGTTCATAGGGTTAGAAGGCTAGTTGTTGTACAAGCTCAGAATACAAATTTCTGAAACTTATTTTTTAGCAGTTTAGGGTTAAATAGGATTATAGTCTTGGTTCTTAGTATACCATATCAAGAATGTAATTTATGTCGTCCATCATCTATTATCATGCTCTCAAATGTCATATTTATCATGCTCTCAAATTTCATATTCAAGACTTTACCATCTGGCAAAGCCAGAATTTTGAGTTGGTATTTGACTTATTTCAATTTAGAATTTTGAGCTGGCATTTAACTTATTTCTTTCTCTCTCTGTTGGATTTTTTTACATGCAACTGACTATAATACATTTGAAAACTTTGTTCTTTATGCATTGTTTATGAACCATACCTATTCTTATAATGATACACCAACCTTTGAAGGATAATGACTTTATTTATCCTCTTTTGTAGGTGGAGCAGTTGAAGAAAAGGAAGATGTAGATTGTGAAGATCTAGACCTTACTTAAGAACTTTAAATTATTGTCCATGTTCTAAGAATCTTTTATTATCAACATTTGAAACGTACTCTAACTCTTGAAGTATTGAAATGTAAAACTTATGTGATTGGGATAAAACATTTTGGTTTTATGGAGACAATATAGATTATGAAGTGTTTTATCTTTTCATTTATATAAATTTTAGTTTATTACAAATTATTATATATGTAAATATTCATTTACAGCCAGGGCATAATAATCTAATAGAACTTTTCCAATAGGTCTTGAAAACCGTTCAAATAGGTCTTACAAATCATTCCAAAATGTGCGACAAACTGATACAATAGGCAATTAAAACCGTTGCAAAAATAATAAAACTGTTACTGTAGCGTAATGTAACTGTTAGAATATCTATAAATAAATGTTGCAATAGCTACATAACCGCTGCAATAAACTATATGGTAACGGCTGCCAACCGTTGTTGTAAACTCTATGGTAACGGTTTTTAACCATTGCAACTAGAAATAAATACTTGTTGCTTCAGACAAAGGAACAACCGTTGCAATATATGGCCCTCCAGCAATGGTTTGGATAACCATTGCAAGAACCGTTGTTCTAGATCTATTAGCACGATAGCGTATGTAACGGTTGGTAAACCATTCCAATAACTCTATGGCAACGGTTTACCTGTCTATTGCAACAGTTTTTCAGTTGTTTCCATAGGCTCATTTTTCAATAGTGGGCTCAACTTGCCCTTCTTCCCAAATCTCATAACACCCTTCATAGGAGAAACCTTGAGCAAAACCTTCTCCCCAACAATGTAAGAAATATCACAAACCTTCCTATCAGCATAAATATTCTGCTAAGACTGTGCCATGTGAAGCCGATCCTGAGTCAATTTAAACTTGTCCAATGCATCCTAAACCAAGTCAGTACCCAATAACATAGCCTCACCCGGATCAAACCAACCCACCAGAGATCGACACTGTCTCCCATATAAAGCCTTATACGGAGCCATCTAAATGCTCGACTAATAACTGTTGTTGTAGGCAAACTCCGCGAGCAGCAGAAATTGCTCCCATGATCCCCCGAAATCAATGACACAAGCATGTAGCATGTCCTCTAATATATAAATAGTGCACTCAGACTGTCCATCCTTATCAGGGTGAAATGTTGTATTCAACTCAACCTGGGTGCCCAACTCTCGCTGCACTGCTCTCTAAAACTGCAATGTAAACTGTGTGCCCCGATTTGAAATGGACATTGGCATACCATGAAGGCGAACAATCTTGTGATTGTTAATATCAGCCAACCGCTCTGAAGATTAAGTAGTACCAACTAGAATGAAGTGCACGGACTTGGTCAACCGATCCACAATCATCCAAATAGCATCGAACTTCCTCGAAGTCTGTGAGAGTCCAACTACAAAATTCATGGTGATCCGCTCCCATTTCTACTTTGGAATCTCTAGCCTTTGAAGCAATCTGCCCAGTCTTTAATGCCCATACTTTATCTACTGATAGTTAAAGTGCCAATCTACAAACCCCACTATATCCTTCTTCGTCCTCCTCCGCCAATAGTGCTTCCTCAAGTCCTAGTACATCTTTGCGATATCCGAATGAATGGAATACCGCGACCTATGGGCCTCCTCAAGAATCAACTCACGTAACCCATCTACATTTGGCGTAAATATCATGACATGCATCCTCAACACCCCATCATCTTCAATAGTAATATCTCAAGAAGCTTCGTGCTGAATCTTGTCCTTGAGGACAAGCAAATGACGATCGTCATACTAGCGCTCTCTGATGTGATCAAATAAGGAAGACCGAGAAAACAAATAAGCTAGAACTGGACTGGGCTCCGAAATATCTAATCTCACAATCTGGTTGGACAAGGTCTAAACATCAACTACAAACATTCTCTCACTAACTGGAATGAATGCAAGGCTACCCATACATATTGCCTTTATACTCAAGGCATCGGCTACCACATTATCCTTCCTAATATGATAGAGAATACTAAAATTATAGTCCTTTAGCAGCTCTAGCCATCTCGGTGGCCTCAAATTTAGATCCTTTTGTTTGAACAACTGCTGGAGGCTACGATGATTTTAAATACCTCACAAGACTCACGATAGAGATAGTGCCTCCAAATCTTCAAAGGATGAACAACAACAGTTGTTGATACCCAATGTTTCCCTAAGTATTTTTTGTACCTAAAATACTTCAAAAATAGCATATATGTGAATACATAAGCACACCCAAGAGTTTCGGTACTTTTCCAAATTTTTAATAATTTATAAACCAATTTATTACCTATTTTAATACAACGAAATCCAGTATTCATTTCCAAAATTATAATTTTTAGTGAATAACTTATCTCATTCTCATATTTACACAAAAATATAATTAAGGTGATTTTGTCACATTTTTTACGAATTTATTTGGTATTTTTAAAGCTAAATTGCATATAATTTCAATCATAGCCTATTTTACGATTAATAGTATTTTATAATTGTAAAATTAAATCCAGTATTTTTCAATTAATATTTATGAATTATTAAGGGGTTCATTGCTTTTGATTTTATCCCAAAGTAATTTTCACTATTTTTAAAAAATGAAACAAAGGAAAATTGGCTATTTAAATACTAGCCCTATTTATTTCAATTTTAGCCTCAAATTAGGTCCAGTCTCAGCCCCAAATTCTCAACCCAGATACGTTTAAACCTAACCCGCGACCCAATTCCAAATAACCCGACCCAGACCTTTTTTTATCCTGGCCGTTGATCTTTGAGATCAACGGGCCCAATTCGTTCCTTCCTTTTTTTAATCCACACGACTACCCTAAATCTCTCATTTATCCTGACCCACCGCCCTCGAATCCCCTCTCCTCTCTGATTCTCTCTAAGACCTAAACCTAACCCTAGCCGCCTCCCTCCGGTTACCACCCAAAATTGCCTGAATTCATGGCTTCCAAAGCCATTTAATGCCTATACCTGCCTCCAATGGCTCCTGCATGCCTGTTGATTGAAGAATCAAAGCCAAACCTCGAGTGTCTTCACTCAGATCTTCACCTATTCGAAGATCCCAGCCATCTCTGATTTTACCAAATGATGCCATTTGGATTAAAAAAATACTGGCGCCACCTATATAAGACCATGACTACTATCTTTCACGACATGATACACAAGGAGATTGAGGTATATATGGACGACGTCATCATCAAATCCAAAAAGGCTATTGATCATATGGAAGATCTAAGAAAGTTCTTCAACAGACTGATGAGGTAAAACCTAAAACTGAATCCCGCAAATTGTGCATCGGGGTTCCTACCAAAAAATTATTGGGTTTCATCGTAAGTCGTCGTGGAATAGAATTGGACCCATCAAAGGTCAAAGCCATTCAAGAATTGCCACCGCTAAAGAACAAGAAGGATGTGATGAGTTTCCTGGGGAGACTCAACTATATCAGCCGATTCATAGCGCAGTTCACTGTCATTTGTGAGCCCATCTTTAAAATGTTGAAGAAAGATGCTGCTACCAAATGGACTGATAATTGTCAAAAAGCCTTTGACAGAATCAAGAAGTACCTATCTACACCGCCAGTCTTGGTTTTGCCCGAGCTAGGAAAGCCGTTATTGCTTTATCTTGTAGTTTTGGATGGAGAAAGGTTGTGTTTTGGGACAACATAATGAAACGGGGAGAAAGGAGCAGGCCATCTACTATCTCAATAAGAAGTTTACCCCGTATGAGGCTCGGTAGCTTTTATGCTCTGACTTGGGTAGCTCAAAAATTGAGACATTATTTATGTGCCTACACTACTTACCTCATATCAAGGATGGACCCGCTGAAGTATATTTTCCAGAATCCCATGCCCACTAGCAAGCTCGCCAAGTGGAAAATCCTGCTAAGTGAATTCGACATTGTTTACCCGACTCAAAAAGCAATCAAGGGTCAAGCCATAGCAGATCACCTTGCCGAGAATCCTGTTGGTGGAGAATACGAACCCCTAAATCCGAGCAGGGTATTTTTGGATGACTATGGAAATAGACTGTGTCCAGTATGTTCGCAAATGCCATCGCTGTCAGATGCATGCAGACATGATAAAGGTGCCTCCAAATGAGATTACTGCAACAAGCTCACCATGGCCATTCGCCGTTTGGGGAATGGATGTCATTGGAATTATTGAGCCTTCCACATCAAATGGGCACATGTTTACCCTGGTGGCAATTGATTATTTTACCAAATGGGTTGAAGCATTATCATACAAGGCAGTTATTAAGAAAGTTCTGGCAGATTTCATCCGCGACCGTATTGTTTGCCGATTCGGAATTTCGGAGTCAATCATCACTGATAATGGTTCCAATCTCAACAAAAACTTGATGAAAGCAATATGTGAGACATTCAAGATCAAACATAAAAATTCTACAGCCTATAGGCCTCAGATGAAGGGAGTCGTAGAAGCGACCAACAAGAACATCAAGAAGATACTAAGGAAAATGATAGAAAAGCATAAGCTGTTACACCCCAAGTTTTCATACATGAGAGTACGTCGTAAGTTAATTGATGTAAGCTCAGAAAGGAGATTATAT
>MU755967.1:62625-98861 GCA_026770625.1 Nicotiana glauca | reverse complement strand
GTTAAACTCATTTTGTTCTGAGCTGATGTTTTTGTTGATTCTATCCGTGTGCAAACATTTCGGGTGCTTGTCGTTACATCTCTTATACTTACTAGTTAGTGGAGTTCTTGTTAAACACACTCGCACAAGCATACACATAGTTGGACTCTCCCCATTAGAGGTAAATACCTTCCGATTTTGCTAAGGGTGGAGATACGCCCTCGTTATCCATTATATATGTGAGAATGGCCCTAGTTATCCAGTTAGTTGTCAGCATGATCGTGAGATTAATGGGGCACAGGATGCCAGTGTTAGATTTTAGATGCTGGGCTTTCGTGAGTTATGATTCGTCCGAGACTTGGTGAAATTGTAGTAAGAGTTGAATAAGACCTTATGCGAACATCATTGGGGGATATGAGTTGTTGAATAGCGGCCCTTGCTGTGTCTTGATCTTAGGATTTGGATTGTGACTCTGCCGTCATTTTGTATAATCATTTATTATATTCTCGTGGTTACTATTGCCCTTCCCTTTATAGTTATCTGTAGCATTTTTGAATATCCATGCAGACTTTACATATTTATATATCATTTCCTTATCTACCATGATTATACTGTTTATTTCACCAGTAGGTGCCTTGACTGTTCCTCGTCACTACCCCCCGAGGTTAGTCTTGGTACTTACTGGGCACCGCTATGGTGTCCTCATGCTACTCTTCTGCACACTTTTGTTGTGCAGGTACAGGTACTCCCATTCAGTTCTGTCAGCCTTGGAAGGAGGCGTATCGATAGAGACTTCGAGGTATATCTGCTACGTCCGCAGACCAAGGAGTCCCTTTCCAGCTTTCTGTAATAAGTATAGTTCTTTCAGTATTTCTCCTTTGTATAGACATTATCGAGTCAGAGCCTCTTATGTATCCCTTAGCTTGTGATTTGTGAGATCCCGGGTTTTGGAAATATTTGTTAGCTTTGAGACTTGTTGTTGTATATTCCAGGCGGCACCTTAAACACTGATTTATTTCACTAGTTCAGTTTAATTACTTTCTTCCGCAAATTGGTTTATCTTCCGAATGATTAGGCTTACCTAGTCATAGGGACTAGGTGCCATCACGACATGTTCATGGAGGGTGAACTGAGGTCGTGACACTCTACCTGTCTATCGAAACCTGCGAGCATGAAACGTAGCATCCCTAAGCAAAAGGGACGTCAGTACGAATAATGTATGTCACACCTCCTTTTTACTACCCCCGAAAGGGTTATAAAGGAGTTTTTTTCAATTTAAGTGACAATCGAAATGCGATTATTTATTTTAAATTCAGAGTTGCCACTTTTGATAATTTATGATGTCCCAAGTCACCAGTTTAACCTCCTAAATCGAGGAAGTTTGACTCTTATTATGGTCTGCGAACATAGAAATCTGGGTACGAAATTCTATTAACCCGAGAGAAAGTGTTAGGCATTCCCGGGTTTCGTGGTTTTAGCACGGTCTCTTTGATCATACTTGGCTTAGTAAAATTGTCTAATTACTTATTTTAGAACCTATATGCATTTTCCTCTTTTAATAAAGAAATTATCTTAAAAACAGGTCACGCGTACGTGTCCACAATTAATCATGCTTTATTATTATTAAGAGAGTTTGGCCGAAGTTGTGTGAATGCATATCTCGATTTATTTTTTTAGAATCATAATTATGTCACACGAATGTGTACACAATCACGATGATTCGATTCATACGCGCCTAAAACACACTAGCGATTTGTGAGTTATTCTTTGCTATATTTGTTAGTTATCAACAATTTAAATTATGACAGTTTGAATCCCTAATTAAATATACCAAAATAACAAATTAATTCTCAAACTTAAAACCAATCTTATCAATGAATTACTTAGCAGAAAGATAGAATCATATTACTAAGATGAAACACGAATCCAGCTCCCGCGTATATCATTAGTAAAAAAAGTCATAGATAAATGTCATTACAATATGAATATGGATTGTTACAATGGGGACGAAAATACCAGACAAAAGACCTATGGACTTATCACAAGTTTTTATGTAATTCTTTTCTCTTATGTATACATTAACAATTACTTTATATGAATTAATGAATATAATCCTTAACTGAAAATTGGAGTTTTTTAATTTTATTTATATGTATTGCAGCTAATTTTAGAAAATCAATTTCAAGAAAATCACGAAGAAATCAACTTCGAATTTAGGGACGGAAGGGAAACTACAAACAAATTTGTTTACTAACGATATGGGTGGCAGAGAGGAAGTCGACCAACTTCCTTTTGATCCTTCTGAGGATTATCATACTTACTAGATTTATTCACATCACAATTTATCCAAGAAAAACATAATAGAAGCTAAACGCTAAAATTTTATTTATCACAGGAACCAACAAAATTTGAGATTAAAAGTAATAAATGGACCTCAATACTCGAATTTTATAGGCCTTAAAGACGAAACCAACATGAACACGGTGACGGACCTCTTAACCGGAAACCTCGATGACGAACTCAAATGACTTCAACACCCCAGCTCTAATAGCAGAAAAGGATTTTAGTTAACTCCGATGAACAATTCGGACAGATACATCAACAAACCAAAACTTCCAAAAACATTTCAAGTTCTTGAGCCATCAAAATACAAGGACCAACCATGTGGCATAGAAGTGAATAATCGGTGGCACATTCCATTCTCTCTTTATCAATTCTTGTATATCTTTTTTAGAGAGGGCCTAGGAGTTGACAGATGTATGAGAAAAGTGAATACTTAAGTGAAGAGTGAATATTTAAGCTAATTAGGTTGCTTAGAGGAAAAGTGACGAGCTGAAGTTTGGAATTGGGTGCGGCTGTCTTTCCTTTGTCGTTCTTTGAGCTCAACATTGTCGGCAGAAATGGAAGGGCGGATGATTGTCCAAGAGGTGTTCTCTGCGTGGAAAATGGCTCCCCCCCTTTTTTTAGGTTCACGGGTTATTTTTAAGCTTCTTTTTAGGGTTTTAGCGGTATTGGGCTTGGGTTGTTTGGGCTTTAAGATTGGGTCCAAGACTAAAAATGGACTACAAAATTCATTAAAAATGGAATAAACCAACCCAAAACTAACTCTTCCTTCAAAAATTATATACAAATTATAATATAAAAATATAAAACTAATCTTAATTAATTAAAATAAACAATATTATGTTTTTAGATTATTTTGACATTTTTTCCAAGATTAAATAAAAATCCTAGTAAAATAGTATGACTACAAAATATTAATGAAATTATTTTTTGTAATTTTTATTTTTGTGATAAAATAAAGTAAAAGAGTCAAAATTAGTTAAAATAACTATATTAGGTCTTAAATAAATATTTACATGCTAAAATATATAAAATCATGGGGAGAGTAAAATATCACATGTCTACAGTTGCCCCTCTTTGACTGGAAGCACAAAGTATTTTCAGACACAGAATGACAAGATAAGTTTTTTGACCCGACCCTTATTTAGGGAGACAAAAAACTAAGAGGAAGGAGAATGTGACTGAGTCCAGGTATCTGAGCTGTCTACATATCCTTGGTTATAAAGGAATCACGTCACGTGTAGTTTAGATGTGGGAAGAGTGACGGAGTTTACCAATGTGGAGATCCGATCGAGGTACCGTTCCGTCGAGGTTCTGGTCCGCGGTCTTGTTATTACATCAAAATCAAAAAGGAAAATGACTAACTAAGTCTGTCAACTATGAGTTATAAGATTCCTATCTATAAGTGTCTGAAGCTTAATCTTGAGTCTTGAATGGTTCTTCATGCAGATTGTAGATTTGAACCTTGGCGCTTGTTAGTTGCAGGTGCTAGCTCATTCTTCTTCGGATAAAGATCGGACATGCAATGCTCATGATTTCAACTATGTCTTGAGCAGTTCCCATCTTTCTCAACTTCTGCATTTTGGATTCACTTTTTTTTTTTGGATTTTGACTAACTTCTGTTGATCATCTCGGACTGTTGACTCGTATTCTTTCCGCGAACTTCTGCTTCTTCTACTTGAATTGAATTCTGAAATGACTTTCCTTGTTCTCAATATGGGTGCCTGCTGCTGAATATTTTGAAATGGATTCCCTTTTTTTTCAGGTGGGCGCCTGATTGCCAAAGCTTGAACTAAATTCCCTTGTTCTCCAGGTGGGCGCCTGATTGCCAAAACTTGAAATGTATTCCCTTGTTATCCAGGTGGGCCCTTGATTGCCAAAACTTGAACTGTATTCCTTTGTTCTTCAAGTGGGCGCCTGATTGCCAAAACTTGAACTCTATTCCCTTGTTCTCCAGGTGGGCGCCTGATTGCCGAAACTTAAACTATATTCCCTTGTTCTCCAGGTAGGCACCTGATTTCCAAAACATGAACTTTATTCCTTTGTTCTCCAGGTGGGCGCCTGATGCCAAAACTTAAACTGTATTTCCTTGTTCTCCAGGTGGGCGTCTGATTGCCAAAACTTGAACTATATTCCCTTGTTATCCAGGTGGGCACATGATTGTCAAAACTTGAACTGTATTCCCTTGTTATCTAGGTAGGCGCCTAATTGCCAAAACTTGAACTCTATCTCCTTGTTCTCCAGGTAAGCCCTTGATTGCCAAAACTTGAACTATATTCCCTTGTTCTCCAGGTAGGCGCTTGATTACCAAAACTTGAACTATATTCCTTTGTTTTCCAGGTGGGCGCCTGATTTCCAAAACTTGAACTGCATTCCCCTGTTCTCCAATTGGGCGCCTGATTACCAAAACTTGAATTGCATTCCCTTGTTCTCCAGGTGGGCGCCTGATTTCTAAAACTTGAGATGTAATACCTTGTTATCCAGGTGGGCGTCTGCCATTACAACAAAACAGACAAAACAAATAAAAAAATTTGCCCCAGTTTGGTACTGGACACATCTGTGAGTGTTTATCGAATCATGTTACCTAAAAGAGCTCTAGAATTTATAAGCTAAATCTCATTATCCAAGAAGGCCCTGACAATTAAATCTTATCTTAAGAGTGAAAACTTGAAAGCTAAATTCTATTTCTTAATGGTAAAACTTATGCTAAATCTCATTATCTATGAGGGTCCTAAAAACTTAAAAGTAAATCCCATTATCCAGGAAGGTCCTGACAACTTAAAACTACATCCCATTATTCAGGAGGGTCCTGAAGATTAAATCTACAACCCATTATCCAGGAGGGTCCTGAGAAGCCGAGAATGAACTTACCTGAGCCATGCTTTCTTCCTAGAGGATCTCTGCAGAACAAACAAAATTCCTTTCCCTTGAACCATGTTTTTCCTTATGGAGGGTTCTTGTAGACCGAACAAAATTTTCTTTCCCCTTCTCAAACCGCCTTTGTGCTAACAAATTTGGGCACGACACTTGAAAAAAATTCAAACTTCCAAGCTTTGATTTGGACACAATTTTCGTCCCTGTTTCAAACAAAGAAAACTTGTGAGTTTATAAATATGGTGGTTGGTTTGTGGCTTTGACTTTGAGGGCGATTTCTCCTTGACTTCCCATGATAACTTTGGTTTCAACTCGAAAGACCTTACTTGTTTATTGACTAACCACTTTCTCTGTCACCCTTATCATAGAAAATACCTCAGATTCGTTCAAACCCAAGCCCTCTATCTGTTGCATTGTGCTCATGAATTGACATATACCGAACCTTTGTGTTTCACATGAATTCCAAAGCACGTCAATTTCCACCCACTCAGTGCGCTTGTTGTTCTTTCTTAACGTACGCCACTGGCCTTGGCCTTGAGGTCTATTTCTCCTTCACTTGCCATGAAAACTTTGATTTCCACTTGGAAGACCTTGCTTGTTATTGGTTAACCACTTTCTCTGTCAGCCTTATCACAGAAAATACCTTTGATCCGTTCACCCAACACCCTCTATTTGTTGCATTGTTCATGAATTGACATATATCGAACCTTTATATTTCACATGAATCCCAAAGCACTTTGTTTTTTACCAACTCAATGTGCATGTTGTTCTTTCCTGACTTATGCCACTTTAATGTGCTAGCCAGATCCCGTTTTGTGCAATTGAAAAGCTGGTGGAAAATTTTGAAGTCATTTCTCACTTGTTATGACCAAACAGACTCAGGAAGAGTAAGTAAACAAGACAAAAGGAACAGAGTAAAGGACAACGGAAAGAGATGATTCCTAACAAGAAAACTACAAAGTAGAAACTTATCAGATGTGGATACCAACTCTAATGACCATGACATGCACCTTTGGATTAAGTGGCCTAATCTGTCAAGCAAGTCTAATGTTAGACTCTCGTGTACTTCTGAGTCGCGAAACTGGGCTTCCATGCTCCAATTTTCCTATCTGATTCACGATCCTTATTCGAACTGTAGTGCCCAAAGGGTTTTCACCATCAAGCCTCTCACATTTTGTTCTTTCTCTCAACTCACCATCACCTTATGGTGCCTGTGAAGGTTTTTACCAATAAGACTCTCTCATTTTGTTCGTTTCTTCTTATTTCCTCTGATTCTGTAGATGACAAGGCATTAACCATGGTAAAACATCATATACTCTTGGCATGTCGAAACTCAGCGCTCTCAAAGATTATCTGGGAGGTCTTTTTTTTTTGGATTGTAATGTGGCTTTTGGACAGGGTTAGAAAGAAAGGATATCATATAGGTTCAAAATAACTAAGATAACATGGTTAATTTATTTACAACTTTTGGAATACATTTTAAAAACTTTCCCCCACTTTTGAGATAACATGGTTCATTTTTTTCGTTTTCTTTTCGAGATGGAATTTATAAGAAAAACTGCTCCACTTTTGACTTTGTAGGATTATAAAATATTTTATTTGGTGAGACCGAACCGAAAGACTGCCTACGTATCTTGTGGTGATAAGAATCAGGTCAAACGTAGTTCACAAGACTACTTTTTGTTTCTGTTTTCCCTTTTTTTTTCTTTTTTTCTCCCTCTACTTTTTCCCTTCTCTTTTCTTTTTGAATTTTCCTTATGGAATGAATTTTATAAAACAATTCTATGGGGACATGAATTTTTTTTTTGTTCTTTTTTTTTTTTAACTCTAGCTTGATTCCAAAAGAGGGGAGGTCAAAAAAATCAGCACAAGCTCAAAAGGGTACCAAAGGGTATAAAGTGTTTGGATAGCTAAAAAAGGGCCTCCCAATCTTGAAGAACACCAAGTATGAGTGGGGTGTTCATGGTTCGGTTTGGATCGGTTTTTCCCTAAAAAGAAACCAAACCAAGTAAGTCGGTTTTTCAAATATTAGAACCAAACCAAACCAATTAAGTCGGTTTTTTCTCAATTCAGTTTATGTCCGGTTTTGTCGGCTTTTTGGTTTTTTTGGTTATTTATCGATTTTTTCTAAAATATACAACATACACTACCAAACACATATTTTTGCGACCACATTTTCAACGTAACACTATCAAATTAATTGCCCTTTTAGAAATCTATTATTTACCAAGATATATTAATGATAATTGAATTAAATAGTGATGACTAATTTAAGGACTCAATTAAAAATATATTATTTTTAACACGAAATGGATTCTTACACTTAGCAAAAGAAAATTACCAATCAAATTAGAATGTAGAGGTAAAGAACTATAATAAAAGTGCAAACTATTAACATTTACTATAAAATTTTTGAAACTTTGTATAAAAATATACATATATATATAGGTGTAGTAATAAATTTGAAATATCTACTCTTATAGTCAGTTTGGTTCGAGTTTTTTTCGGTTTTTTCTGATTAAAACCATAACAAAACCAAATTTGATCGGTTTTTAAAATTCAAAACCAAAGCCAAACCAAACCAAAAAGTATTGGTTTTTTTGGTCGGTTTGGTTTGGTTCTCGATTTGGTTCGGTTTTTGGGGTTTTTATGAACATCCTATGACACATGCAACTTGAAAATAAAAAATAAATATCATGCATAACATTTCTTTTGCAACATCGATATTGGTGCCACTGATATGCCTTCCACCTTTTTTTTAAATTTTTATTTTTTAGTGCCTTGTCAAGTACAGAACCCTCGTTAGGTGATTCCCTCTTCACGATGGATATCCTCCGTCATTTCGGAGAAAACTTTCTTGACTTTATCTTGTAACTTAAGATGCACTTGAACTCATAGTTGCTTGCTTTAAATTGTTTGGGACACTTTTTTGTAACAAATTCTTGTTGTCCTCTTAACTTCCCAAATTATATGCCCCAGTTTCACACAGTTCGGGCTTCAAGTGATTTCAAATTATCCAAATCTGTACTTATTTCCCTAAAGTGCCCCTATCATCTTCAAAATTATTTCATTGCTTCGTGATTAAAATTACTTTTAAGACCAGGCCTAGAATTATGCGTGCATGTCATGTCACTAGAGCCAGCATGAAAAGAACTATAAAAGGAGAAGAGAACTAAACAAAAAAAAAAGACTAGAAATAACAAAAAACAGAAAATTGCACTAGACATATGGTGAAACGGTTCGAACAACAAAACAAGCAAACTAAACTAGGTCACAACCTTGGAACAAACCTAGACAACAATGAATGAGGTACTACGACTAAAGGAACTAGACAAAATAAAAGGATAGAAGGGTTTGAGTCACAAGACAATATCTGAATTACGACCCTGAAGTAACCTGGACAACAGAAATGACAACAAAATAAACCACCAAGACTCCCCCTAGGCTAACCAAGATAGGAGCGTCTTTCCAATTACAAAGCTCGATATCTTAGCCACTGAGTTCCACATCAATATCACTGGGACCTTCACCAACTTCAATCATATTGTCTTCACCATGTGGCTCATTGACTCCTTTGATCAACCCTTGTCATTGCAGACCATCCCTACAATTTGTGTGTTGTCATGTACCTGTAGAGAATTATGTGTAACACTTGGGGTATTACTACCTTGGATCAAAATTATTCCTTCTTAAATCATTCTTTCTATTTTCCTTTTCAAAGCACGACAATCTTCAACATTGTGTCCCCGGGCAATGGAATGGTATTCAAACCTTTTAGCAGAGTCAAAGATTCTCTCAGGTGGGTCTATATAATTTAGAGGAATAGGTGCAATCATGTCGTAATGCTTTAATGTCTCAAACAAACTTGAATATGACCCTCATATTGGTGTAAAATTATCTTTCAGCCTTTGTTCCCTTCTATACCCTTGGCTTGAATATGGGTTATAGGGCACTTGGAAATTTTGTGGAGACTGATAGAGATTCTGCGGTGCTCGTGCTCGCCTTTTGGAGTGACCTAGTGGTTGGACAGATGGCTGGACGTTGTTCGGAGGATAATACTGGGGTGGATTATGTGGAGCTCGGGGATATTTATGGGGTCAATATTGAGGCTGAAAGCATTTAGCAGGAATGCCCGCTGGATCCTATAGTTGGCGGGGCTCAACAACATCTTTTCTATCAATGGGAGGACTATCCCGAGCAACTTGTTCATTCCATCTGAACCAAAACTCCCCAAAACCTTCCTTGGGTTTCTTTTCCATCTGAGAGAGGGATGAGTGATCTGGGATAATGTCTTCATTGTACTGATAGTGCCAAACAAAATCTTGAGCCATGTCACCCCATGTATGCCACTTACTGACATCTTGACGAGTATGCCATTCCAAAGCTGCCCCAGTCGGGCTCTCACTGAAATACGCTATCAGCAACTCATCTTTCCCGCCAGCACTTCTCATTTCACTACAATAACCCCTCAGATAGGCTACTGGATCTCCACGCTCATCATACAAATTAAACTTTGACATTTTAAACCTTTTCAGCTTTCTGGATATCTCATCTTGCTTCACTGTCTTAGCAGGCTTTGTAGTCTCACCGGGAGGTTCAAAATGAGGAGCATAAGAGTATGGACCCGAGACCTTGAAAATTGGTTCTGGAGCATAATGTTGGGCATCAGGGATTTTGAACATAGTCTCGCTAGAGGATTGAGGAAAGTTAGCAGGTGGAAGAGCAACAAAAATATGGTCAAAGGAGCGGGATATGAGGTGGTTCTAGTGGGTGGAGTGTGAAAAGGTTGTGGGGAGATATCCTGGACTTGTGACAATGGCGGAATGGTGACAAGTCTTTCAGTATAGTTAGTGGGAACTGATGGTGGAGGACGCCCACTAATCCAGGCTTGGTATATTTCGGCCCTCTGTCCTTTCAACCTTAAGACCTCTTCTTTCAACTCAGATTCTGATTCAACAATTCCCTTAGACGGATCAACAACCCATGTGTCCAAGTCTTTGCTAGCCATGACTACCTTGCTCTTTGGCCTTGTGTTGTATGGATGAGTTACTTAAGAACCACAAACCAACCACCCTTCTGCTCAATAAAGATAACAAAAGGCACAAAATGGGGTCATCCTGTAAGCTTTAGGGCATTTAACATAAGATAATCTCACATTATGTGCAATGCACTTAGTCACAGTTATCGTTTCTGGAATGACTTCGATGGTATGAAGGTCATATGACATCATCCCAATTTGTTCATTTCAATATTCTCTTTCTTTTCTTTTCTAGCACTTCTTGGCTTACTCATTTTTCTTCCTTTTTTTTTTCTTCTAATTATCGATCTTTTATTTCCTCTCATTTCTCACGTCCCACAACTTCAACCTCTTTTTTCCTTTTCTCTTTTTTATTTTTGTTTTATTTTTTATTTTTTTCCTTCTTTTTTCCTTTTTCTTTAAAAAACAATTCGATCGAACGCTATGTAGGTTGCCTACATATCATGACGCTGCATGAATCAGATCTTTGCGTAGTTCGGGAAGATCGAGAATAAATTAAACAAACTAACGTTCTCATTTCCTTTTTCTTTTTATTTATTTATTACCTTAATGACTATTCTGATGAGAAAAGAGAAATAAAAGAAGCTTTAATTTTCTAGACTTAATGTTCTATATCTTATTCTAAACTCAAGCTTAAAAGAGCATATATTTTTTTCTTTTTCTTTATTTTTTTAAAATAGATACTCTATGATAAATTATTAAGGAAACAAACCTAGAAGAAGAAAATTATTTTTTGTTTCTTTTTTTTTTAGGAAGGAAATATAAAGAATAAACCAAAGAAAAATATTTTAGATTTTCATTTGATATCATGAAGAAAGATTTCGAAATAAGAAATAAAAAAATATTTTTAGGTTTTAGTTTTGATTACCTACGGGAAAAAGTCTAAAGATAAAACAAAGTATAAAGTATGCCTTTTTGCTTCTATATATAATGTCCTAAAGTTCTAGTGAAAATAAAAAAGAATTCTTTTTTTTCTATTTTTTATTAATTTCCCAAAGAAGAACCTCAAAAGAAAATCTTTCTTTGATTTTTGAAATTGATATCTTAAAGAAAACTTCTAAAGAGGTATCAAAAGAAAATTCTTTTTTTTTTTTAAAATTTTTTTTAGTCTTAATATACTAAAGGAAATATAATAGCAATTTTTATTTTGTGTTCTAGATATTAATTTCCTAAGGAAAACCACAAAAGATTTTTTTTTGAACTTCTAGAGTTAGTATTCTAAAGAAAATATCTAACAAAAATATAAAAAAGCAAGTTTTTTTTTTGGACTTTTGATTTATAACACATTTTCCAAATATAAAATAGGAAATACAATAACAAAAGACTCGACAAATTTACTAGACTATGACAGACTCTAACATCCCCTAAAAGACTTGATATTACTGTACAAAACTAAAAGTTAAAACACGATATAAAAAGAAAAAAACTCAAAATATATAAAAATAAAAAAAATCTCCTAAAGCTACTCCTGAATGAGCGATCCTGACTAGATGGTCCTGGGACGTCTGTCATGCTCAAACTCCGGTAAGTAAATTCACACCTGTATGGGAAAATTAAGACAAAATAAAGTTAAAGACCTAGAACGCTATGTGAGACAATAACACTCCATACTGGACACGTGCAAGGCATGATTGAGGTTATTTTTGCAAAATGGCTTATGTGGCAAAAGATGGCTAGAAGTGCAAAATTTGGCTAAGATCCCGCAAAGCTAAGACCCTAAGATTTACTAGGAAGACCGGACCCTATGTGGGTTGCCTACGTATCACGTCCCGAAAGACGAGAATCAAGTATGCATAGTTCGGACAGATTGGATACGGGCGAGAATTAAAAAAACAACTAATTTAGAGAAAATATATATTTTATTCTTTTGTTTTGAAAAATGATGAAACATGTAAACTCTTTTTGGATTTTCTTTTTCCTCTTTTTTCTGATTTTTTTTTTGTGGAAAATGATGGGAAAGTGCAAAATCTTTATGGATTTTTCATATATATATTTTTTGTCTTTTTCTTAAAAAAATGTGAAAGAAAAACATAACTGGGCCCTACTTGCTTTATTTTCACACTTCACCCTCTTTCTTTCTCATTTACCCTCAACCATCATTGGTCCGCCAAATGACCCTTTACCCTTGAAGAAATGCAACATGTTGCACATAGGATGCATCAGGATGGTCTTATTTTTGGGTACACTTGTCCTAGAGGGACCCAACTCTTGTGTTAAGTCCCCTAAGTCAAATGCACGTGATGCAAACAACTGTTCCTACTAAGAATTCGATATGAGGTTATGTTATTCTAAGTTTAAACCTGGGGTTATGTTCTTGATCTAGCTTACCCGAGCGGAAAACTCGAGCCAAAGAGAGGGCAACGTACCGGGAGCACTGAAGTCTACTCGGCCTTGTTGCTGGACCAGCCTTGTTCTATTTGGTATAACTTCTATATAAAAAGTGAGCCACACGAACGTGTGCCCATTTTTAGAAGACTCAGAGGAGTGGCGTAAGAAAATAGTTTAATATAATTCAAATAATATCAACGCGGTAAATAAACGGCTATTAGCACATTAGGTCCACAAAATATAGTAATATCAATAATAAATAAAGCAAATAAAATCACGTTAAAAATCTCGAATTCTTGAACCCTGAATCAAAGATTCTGGGTTCTTATCCCCAGCAGAGTCGCCAGAGCTGTCACACCTCCTTTTTACTACCCCTGAAAGGGGTATAAGGGAGTTTTTTTCAATTTAAGTAACAATCGAAATGGGATTTTTTATTTTAAAATCAGAGTCACCACTTCGGATAATTTATGGTGTCCCAAGTCACCGGTTTAAAATTCTTAATCGAGGAAGTTTGACTCTTATTATGGTCTGCGAACACAGAAATCCGGGTAAAGAGTTCTGTTAATCCGAGAGAAAGTGTTAGGCATTCTCCGATTTCGTGGTTTTAGTACGGTCGCTTGATCATACTTGGCTTAGTAAAATTATGTAATTACTCATTTTAGAACCTATGTGCATTTGCCTCTTTTAATTAAGAAATTGTATTAAAAATAGGTCACGCGTACGTGTCCATAATTAATCACGCTTTATTATTATTAAGAGTTTGGGCAAAGTTGCGCGAACGCATACCTCGATTTATTTTTTTAGAATCATAATTATGCCACGCGAACGTGTATACAATCACGATGATTCGATTCATACACGCCTAAATAACACTAGCGATTTGTGAGTTATTCTTTGCTAAATTTGTGAGTTATCACCAATTTAAATTATGACAGTCTGAATCCCTAATTAAATATACCAAAATAACATATCGATTCTCAAACTTAAAACCAATCTTATCAATGAATTACTTAGCACAAAGATAGAATCAAATTACTAAAATGAAACACGAATCCAGCTCCTGCGTATATCATTAATAAAAAAAGTCACAAATAAATGTCATTACAATATGAATCTGGATTGTTACAGAGGGGACGAAAATACCAGACAAAAGACCAATGGACTTATCAAAAGTTTTTATGTAATTCTTTTCTCTTATGTATACATTAACAATTACTTTATATGAATTAATGAATATAATCCTTAACTGAAAATTGGATGTTTTGTTATTCATTAATATGTATTGCAGCTAATTTCAGAAAATCAATTTCAAAGAAATCACAACGAAATTGACTTCGAATTTAGGGACAGAAGGGAAACTGCAGACAAATTTGTTTACTAACGATATGGGTGACAGAGAGGAAGTCTGCCAACTTCCTTTTGATCCTTCTGAGGATTATCATACTTATCAGATTTATTCATAATTTATCCAAGAAAAACATGATAGAAGCTAAACGCTAAAATTTTATTTATCACATGAACCAAAAAAATTTGAGATTATAAGTAAGAAATGGACCTCAATACTCGAATTTTACAGGCCTTAAAGGCGAAACCAACATGACCACGGTAACAGACTTCTTGACCGGAAACCTCGATGACGAACTCAAACGACTTCAACACCCCAGCTCCAATATAACTTAGCGGAAAAAGATTTCAGTTAACTCCGATGAACAATTCAGACAGATACATCAACAAACCAAAACTTCCAAAAATGTTTCAAGTTCTTGAGCCATCAAACTACAAGGACAAACCATGTGGCATAGAAGTCAATAATCGGTAGCACATTCCATTCTCTCTTTATCAATTCTTGAATATCTTTTGTAGAGAGGGCATAGGAGTTGGAAAGATGTATGAGAAAAGTTAATATTTAAGTGAACAGTGAATATTTAAGCTAATTAGGTTGCTTAGAGGAAAAGTGACGAGTTGAAGTTCGGAATTGGGTGCGGCCGTCTTTCCTTTGCCGTTCTTTGAGCTCAACGCTGTTGGGAGAAATGGAAGGCTGGAGGATTGTCCAAGAGGTGTCCTCTATGTGGAAAACGGCTCCCCCCCCCCTTTTTAGGTCTAGGGGTTGTTTTAAGACTTTTTTCTAGGGTTTTAGGGGTATTGGGCTTGGGTTGTTTGGGTTTTAAGATTGGGTCCAAGATTAAAAATGGACTACAAAATTCATTAAAAATGGGATAAACCAACCCAAAACTAACTCTTCCTTCTAAAATTATATACAATTTATAATATAAAAATATAAAACTAATCTTAATTAATTAAAATAAACAATATTATGTTGTGAGACAATTTTGGTTTTCAAGATTAAATAAAAATCCTAGTAAAATAGTATGTGTTGGCCCAAGAACAAGTGAAGTTTTGAAGATTGACAAAAGAACTCAGACATGGACTAGGTACATCTTGTGAAGCACAGTCATCGTCAACCTGTATATGTGAGATGCACGTGAAGGAGATAAATCTAACTGATCAAAAAGCAATACGTCCTGATCTGATCGAAAAGATTGCATATTGGATATGGAGAGAAAGACTTCTTACATGAAGAGAACACAATTTAGGATGAAGATAGTGTTAGAGTTTGAGATCACCATGAACTTTTCTACGATAGAAGAGTAGAAATTGAATCCCAGTCAAACTCTGATTACTAACCTATTAAATGTCAGTGTTGTTTTCTTTCACAGAAAATGCACATAAGCAGAAGTTAAACTTAAATTGAGAGCAAAAGAGCAAGACAATTTTGCAAGCAATTTATGTGTGATTTGAGTGTGCAATCCTGAAGGTACTTGAACGAGATAGAAGAACCAATTCCATGTGTCTATCTTTTATTCTATTCAATTGCAGTAGGTAATTTTACATTGTACCTTTCAGCTTTCATAGAAGCAATTGTATTAAGTACCTAGAGTGTTCAAGTTAAAGATAACTTGAAGTTGTCGCAACAATTGAGGTTGTGTGCCATAATGGGATTAGAATTAATCCTTAGGTTTACAAAGAGTTTTGTAAATGTTGTTTTTGGCTTAGTGATTTTAGTGAAACTTTGGGAAAATCCTTTTGAGTAGTAGGTCGTGGTTTTTTCACCTTTTGAGCCAGGTGTTTTCCAGGTTCTTCTATAGTTCACTTAAGCAAAAATTGGGTACCACACAAATCACCCCCTTTTGTGTGATATTGATGCTTAAAACATCAATTGGTGTCAGAGTGTGTTATCTTTGAAGAGGTTAACACCGTAGGAAAAGATCAAGATGAGTGCACCACCTGGAAACTGGAAAGGGCAATCCACTACTAGGCCTCCATTCTTTAATGGTCAGTACTATTCTTGGTGGAAGAACAAGATGAGAGATCATATCATAGGAGAAGACTATGGACTCTGGTACATAGTCATTGATTGTCCCCTGAAAACTACGAAGAAGAATGCTGAAGGAGTGGACATGCCAAAGACAAGAGCTGACTACACTGCTAAAGACTTGAAGAAATGGGAGAAGAATGCCAAGGCCAAGAAATGGCTTGTGTGTGGACTGGGTCCAGATGAGTACAGCAGGATTCAAAGTTGTACCACTTCCAAGGAAATATGAGACACTTTACAAATGGCTCATGAAGGAACTCCTCAAGTAAAAAGATCAAGAGGAACACTACTATATTCTCAATATGAGAATTTCACTACGAAGGAAGAAGAAACTATTCAGGAGATATACAAAAGGTTCACAATACTAACAAATGAACTTAAATCTCTCGGGAGAATTATCCTTGAAGAAGACAAGGTTGAGAAAATCTTGACAAGGGTCTTACCAGTGACTTGGGAAAGCAAAATCACTGCTATTCAGGAATCAAAGAGCATTGCTACTCTCAAGCTAGATGAACTGATTGAAAACCTCACTGCATATAAACTAAGAAGGCAAACCATGAAAATGGATGCACCCAAGAAGGAAAAGTGTCTGGCTCTCAGAATAGCTGAAGGTGCAGATCTGGAGGATGATAAAATGGCCACAATCACAAGGGATTTCAAAAAGTACCTAATGAGAGGAAAGGGTTCTTCAAGAGGTACAACCTTCAACAAACCAAGGGCTCTTGAGAAACAGACCAGCGAGGGTTGATAAAAATGTGGTAAGACTGATCACATGATCAAGAACTGTCCTCAGTGGGAAATTGAATGGAATAAAGAAAGCATTGAACGAAGAAACAAGAATAAGGAACAGGTTAAACTCAAAAGGAACAAAGGATCAACAAAGGCTATGGTTGCTACTTGGGGAGAAACATCAGATGAGGATTCAGAAGATGAAGCTGGAGATGAAAAAACACTTATGGCCATGGGAGAATCAGATGATGAACAAGAGGTAAGTGTCCTTCATCTCAAAGACAAGATAAAATTTATGTCTAAAGAAAGGTTGTCTGAACTATTACTGGACTTCATCGATGAGTCTGACATAATTAACAATGAGAAGGAAGAGCTGTCTAGGGAGTGTGATCTTAAAAGCCAAGTGCAAAAATCTAGAATCTAGGGCTAATGAGAGTGATAGTAAAAATGTTGAGTTGAAGAACCGGGTTCTTGCACTTGACACCAGTGTCCTAGAACTTAGGTCTGAAAACTTAAAACTAAAAATAGGAACAGGTAAGAAGAAAGTTTATCACACACATCTTACCTTAGAAGAAAACCTAGAAAAAATGAAGGATGAGTTGTACTGGAAAGATGAGCAGATAAGAGCCCTAAATGAAGATCTAGGGAAGGTAAAGCATGAACTCGACAGAACTTGCAAATGGAATAAGGCTTCTAATGCGCTATCATGGCTACAAGAACATCACAGTAGCAACAAGAGAGGACTTGGCTATGGGGCACAAGCACCTAAGTGGGACCCCAAAAGCAAGTACCTCACTCTTCCTGAAAACAAAATCTGCACACACTGTGGCAAGACTGGTCATTACAAAAATGAATGTAATGCAAAAAAAAAGGTCAGTCAAAAGAATAAAGCCTTTGTTCAATAGAAAAATAGGCTGTCTGGGTGGGCTAAAAGGAATTTGATTTACCCTTTTGCCTATAGAAAGGGAACCAAACTAGTTTGGGTTCCTAAGACTAACCCCTGATTTCTTTTTGCAGGTCCAAGTGAAGAGAAGTAACCAAATATGGTACATGGATAGTGGCTGCTCAAAACATATGACTGGAAGCAAGAACCAGTTCCTTTCACTTGATTACTTAAAAAGAGGTAATGTCTCATTTGGAAATGGGAAGAAAGGTGAGATTATTAGGGTTGGAAAGGTAGGTAAGACAAACTCACACTCCATTGAGAATTTCTACTTGATAGATGGCTTGAAATATAGCCTAATCAATGTATCACAGCTATGTGACAGAGGTAACCTTGTAGTATTTACCTCTACCAAATACTTTGTGATTAACCTTACCACTGACAAAATTGTTTTGCAGGGGAAAAAAGCTAACAATATTTACATTGTAAATTTGTCTACTCTTTTAGAAAATGAACTCACTTGCTTGAGTGTGTTGGACAATGATCCCCTTCTGTGGCACAAAAGACTTGGTCATGCAAGTCTGAATCAACTCAACAAATTAGTCTCCAAGGACTTGATGATAGGGTTATCTAATATCAAGTTCAAGGAAGACAAAGTTTGTGAGGACTATTCAAGGGGGAAGTAGGTAAGATCATCCTTTAAAAGCAAGGAAATGGTAAGCACAACCAGGACGTTAGAACTGGTTCATATGAATATCTGTGGTCCAATGAGAAGATTGAGCAGAGGTGGTAAGAAATATGTGATGGTACTTGTTGATGATTATTCTAGGTTTACCTGGGTACTATTCTTAACATCTAAATATGAAGCATTTGACATGTTTACTACCTTTGTTAGAAAGACTTAGAAGCAACAACTTCTCTGCCCCTAGGACTCCTCAACAAAATGGAGTGGTTGAAAGAAAAAACAAGACTCTTGAAGATATGGCTAGGACTATGCTTCTTTCTAGTAAATTGCCCCATAGCTTCTGGGCAGAGGTTGTAAACACTGCATGTTATATCATCAATAGATGCATGACTAGACCTCTTGTAGAGATGACTCCCTATGAGTTACTTAAAGGGAGAAAATCAAATATATCCCATCTTAGGGCATTTGGATGCAAGTGCTTTGTGCACAATAATTGAAAGGACTCCCTAGGTAAGTTTGATCCCAGAAGTGATGAGGAAGTATTGTTGGGATATTCTTCACATAGCAAAGCACATAAAGTGTTCAATAATAGAACTTTATGTGTAGAAGAAAGTGTGCATGTAGTGTTTGATGAAACTAACATTCTTTCTGAGAGACGGGAACATGAAGATGAAGCTATTGGGCTGGTAAAAGATTTGATTGAAGTCTCAGCTCAAGCTAAAGTGGAACCAAAAGAAGGAACATGTGATGGAATAGGTTCTTCTATACAGGGCAACCTGATAGGGGGAACTGATCAAAGAGGAGCTGAAACCAATCCTTTAAAAGAACCTATTCATAATCGTGTTCCTCAGAAACAGAACATGGGAGAAACGTCAAGCAGAAATTAGTTGGCTGTGAAACCTCACAAGTATCAAAATTCTCATCCTATTAAGAACATAATTACTAATCCAACCTCTGGAGTCAAAACTAGATCACAATTAAAGAATCTGTGTGCTTTTGATGCTTTCCTATCTCTTATTGAACCTAAAAATATTATTGAGGCTTTGCAGGATGTAGATTGGATAAATGCAATGTAAGATGAACTCAATCAGATCGAGAGAAGTCAAGTTTGGCATCTAGTTCCAAGACCCAAGGAAAAATTAGTAATTTACACAAAATAGGTCTTTAGAAACAAACTTGATGAAGATGGAATAGTTACAAAAAACAAGGCAAGACTGGTGTCCAAGGTTACATCCAAGAGGAGGGTATAAATTATGATGTGGCTTTTGCTCTAGTTGCAATTAGAGGCAATAAGGCTCCTCATAACCTTTGCAGCACACATGGAATTCACTCTTCATCAGTTGGATGCCAAAAGTGCCTTCCGGAATGGCTACCTAAAAGAAGAAGTGTTTGTGAAACAATGTGTAGGGTTTGAGAGCAAGGAATGTCCTACTGATTTGAGGATACTGATATATTTGAAAGGCACTACTGATTTGTGTCTTTGGTACCCTAAAGGTAGTAATTTCAACCTAGTAGGGTATGCTGATGCTGATTATACATGTTTCCTTATGGATAGGAAAAGCACCTCAAGTATGACTCATTTACTTAGCTTCATACTGTAATTAGTATACTCATGTGACATGTGCTAATATGACTAACTGATCTCTTACAAAATTTTCTCTATTATGGTAAATTGAGGCATATTCAAGAGAATTCTAAATGAAGAACCTGGTTCATCAGTATGGGTTCATCTGAAAGCTAAGGTATGTTTTCTATACTCTGCACAATTAGAAATATAAATACTTAAATCATGAGAAGAAGTCATACAATTGTTCAATCACTTAGAAAATTCTATCCGTTAGCTTTGAACCAGTTCCGTCAGCCTTAGAACTCTAAACCACAAAAATTGCCTCAAATCTAGGGAATCTTAACCGATCATTCAAACCTGCAATTTCAGGTTGATTAGACCTTTAATTGAACACTGCTAAAGCTGTCGTTATACATTAAATGTGTATTTATCTTTAAAATACACATCATTCCTTCTGCCAGATTCATAATTCTAAACCGTCAAAAATTTCTCTTCACTTTCACTTGCCTTATTCTTCTTCAAAATTCTAACTCACAAATTCTCTCAAAAACAGTGATCATGACCAACCCACAAGACAATCCTAGAACTCCTCCACCACCCACTCCCTCTAATTCATCTACACCTCCTCCACCGAGTACATCTCCCAAACCCAAACTGAGAAGGGTGAAAATGCTTGCTCGGAAGACAGTAGCGTATGGGGCTCTCAGGAAGAAATTAAGTGAGAAATTAAAGGCAAGCTAGGTCCAAAACTCTAACTCCAGCTCTGATTTTGAGTCATACAAATCCGCTACTGAGGGGGAAGGACCTGGGTCTTCTGACTCTGAAAAGACTCAAGAATCCCCTTCCTAGGTTAGTTCTTCTCTATCTGAAAATCTAGAAACTAGGTTTGTTCTGGTTGGGCCTATCAGGGATGTAGAATTACCTGAGTTACGAAAGAGTGGAGGTAAAAAGAAATTTGAAAAAGAAAAAGAGAGAGAGGGTACATGTGGTGAAGAGAGGGGAAATGGGAAAAGAGTGATTGATCATTCACCCACTACTGATTTGCATGTACCTGCTATCTGTGGGGTTGAACAAGAAAGGTTAGAAGAGAGTGGCAAGAAGTCAGGGGGAAGTGGTTCTGGTAAAGCTCCTGAGGGGATGGTTAATCTAAGCACACATGGAGATGATCCTGGTTCATCTACTGAAGAGACCCTAGCAGACCTGTTGATAAAGATTGAGGCAAGCTATGACCCAAAAAAATGAAGAACTCCCACACCAAAAGCCCCTAGTGTTCCTAAACCCTCCAAGAAAAGAAAGGCTTCATCCCCAACAATTACTAAATTTTCATTGCCAAAAGGTAGAGCTACAAGAAGCAAGGTGAAGCAGAGTGAGAGTGAGAGTGATCTCCAAAAGGCTCTAGCTGAGAGTAAGAAGAAAAAGCTGGCTAAAGGAAAAGGGAAGGTTACAGAGTCCTTATAGGCTGTGGAGGTTGAGGAGATGGAACATGTCCATCAGGAGGAAGCTCAACTAGTGGAGGTTCAAAACCCCAAGCCCAAAAAGCCCAAGACTTCTTCCAAGAAGTCTTCCTCTGTGTCTGAGGCTGCTGAACCTTCACTAGCCAAGAGGACAAGGTCTGCAGTGAAAAATAAACAAGTGAAAATTTCTGAAGATGATGAATGAAGTGGAGAAGAAGTAGAAGATGATTCTGATGGTGAATAAGACAAGCTTGCTATGTTTGGAAAATGAAAGATTTTGAAGGGTAGATTGCTAAAAGACCTGGTGGAACCAGGAATGATGAGACTGGTGGATGGCTTAGCTGCTCAGGGGAGGAAGGACATGGTCCTTCAGATGGATGGTAGGCTATCCAGGAATGATATAATTAATTTTATGACAATACAGAGGTTAAGGATGGCAAAGTTAACAGCCTGGTGAAAGGAGTTCAAGTGTCCTTTGATGCAGAAAAACTGGGAAAAAACCTGGACATACCCTCTGAAGGGTTTGATGACTATACAAGACAAAGGTTGCCTTGTCTGGACTCCCTCCCGACTGCCCTTGAAATTACCAGGAGGTTCTGTGATGCTGAAGATGTGAATGAGGCTAGGGCGCTGTTCATAAGAGTGAAATGATGCCACAGCACAAAGTCATCTTTGAGTTTGTCAACAAGTGCCTACTTCCCAAGCAGGAGAGAAGGCATATTGCAAATTATATGGACTTAGTACTGATGGAATTCCTGGAAAGAGGAATGCAAATTAATTGGCCTGCACTCATTATCAAGCTATTGGAAATGGTCATCAATGGCTCCAAGGCTTATGCTACCCCCTATGGCTTTATTCTGACTACAGTTCTGGATAGGTGCAATGTGTCTCTGAAGAAATGGGAAATGGCCTCAAGCAAGGATTATTTTGGAATTAACACTCTGATTTCATGTGACTACTTAGTCAGTGCCATACCAAATGAACCTGGTTCATCCAAGAAGACTCCTATCAATAGCAAAGTCAGGGCTCTAGTTTAGGAATGTAAAGCCAAGGATGCTGAGATAGCTAGGCTCATGGCTCGTGTGGCAGAGGTGGAATCTGAGAGAGATGCTCTCAGAATTGAGCTTACCAAAGAAAAGGAGAATAATGATGGAATTCTTCATAATATGCTGAATCTTCTCCAAGCCCAAAACCAACCCTCTAGCTCCCCCAAGCCTTAGGAATCCTAGATTTTGTCTCTTGAACCTGTCTAGCACCTTTAGTGACCCAGATTAGGGATTTTTCTATCTTTTTGCTCATGTTTTAAATGTTTTTGCTTTCTGGTTGTGGATTGTGCTAGCAACATATCTTTATCAATGATATCTAATATTTTTGCTCTTGTTCAATGTTAATCTTTCCTTGATAGTTTAAATATGTTTACTTGATTACTGATGATTAAACTATGATTGCACTTGCAATTGCCCCAGTGTCTATGAGTACTAATTAAAATCTGGGACTCGCACTTTGTATGCAACTTTTCAATGATGCCAAAAGGGGAAGAGATATTGTGCTTTAACATCATAAATAAGTGATATTTATAACCTAATAAACCTGGTCTTTGATGATAAGTGAATTTTCTAAACTTTCTATTGATGGTTAAGCTGAGTTATTACAGGATCCAAATAAGTAAAAAGCACAAAGTTTGTCATCATCAAAAAGGGGGAATTTGTTTGCCCAAGAACAGGTGAAGTTTTGAAGATTGACAAAAGAACTCAGATATGGACCAAGTCCATCTTGTGAAGCAAAGTCATGATCAACCTGTACATGTGAGATGCACGTGAAGGATGTCACACCTCCTTTTTTACCACCCCAAGGTATATATAGGGAGTTTTTTCACTTTAAGCGACATTATTCGAAATAGGATTATTTATTCATTTTTATTCAGAGTCGCCACTTGGGATGGTTTGTTTTCTGGTGTCCCAAGTCACCAGTTTATTATAAAATCCCAAATCGAGGAAAATTTGAATTTCCTTTTTGAAGTCTGCGAATCAGAAATTCTAAATAAGGAATTCTGTTAACCCGAGGGAAGGTGTTAGACACCCCCGGATTCCATGGTTCTAGCACGATCGCTTAAACTATCATAATTTGCCTATCATTTGATTTTAAACATGATTTAACCTATGGTATAGTTTTAAACTTAATAACCGCTTTTAATTAATTTTTTTAAAAGAAAATTTAATGTTATTTAAAATACGTCTTTGGATCACGCCACATGAAATGCACCCGCGATCCGCAATATATTTTATCTAACATTGTAGGATTTGGAATTGGGTCACATAAAATGCACACCTGAGTTTAAGGAAATTAATTATTAACATAACGCGCCTAAAGCAACTATGCACTTTCAACTTTGCGAGTACCATGGAAATTCAACTAAATGGCGCGCCCCAATTTCTAAGGATTTAAAATTAATTAAGCGAGGGCCACATATTTTGAAATTTTATTTCGCATGTCACACCTCGATTTTAATTTTTTAAGGGAAATTCAAACCAAGTTTGTGAAGGCCATAAACTATAGATTACTTAATATGGCATACCTCCAAATCTACTTTAATAGTCTAATTAATCAAGGAAGCTTAAAGGAATTATCACTACTTTTTAGACTAAATGTTTGAACCAATTTTAAGCCCATAGACCAACATTAGAAGGGTTATGTGAAGGGCAAGCTGGTCAACAGTTAAAGAAAAGAGTTGGGCTCACATAACTGGCCCTACATACAAAGGAACGTAGCTTGTCTCCAATCCAGGCCCAACGTGAGCTCAAGTCCTTGGAGAGTTGAGCATCAACAGGTGCAGGACTCGAGGTCGAGTCTTCAGGCATGCAAAGCATCAGAGTATTAAAATGCAGAGGTGAGCCCAATTCTTTTAGCAGAAAATGAACGTCACAAGCAAACTCGACTGGCCTTGATTTTCATTAATTGGGCCAGTATTAGGCCCAAGTCTCAGAACCAACCTTTGTGCACAATTAATTACTTGCAAATCAATCAAGAAAACTATATGAAACACGAAATGGAACTAATTTTCTGCTTCTGAATTTTAAACTATCAGCTAAACATTCTGAATTATAGACAACGAATCTAACTTAAACATGCTCACAATTAAAACCAAAGTAAATTGGTAATTGCTTTTATTTTTAGAGTGACATCTAGACCATTTTACTTTCCTTTCCATATATTTTTGCACCAATGACTACTTAAGAAATTTAAATCAGTTAAACAATTCTCATACACCAGCAGTAATCAATAAGAAAATCAGCGCATGAGTTACTCAAATTCCAACACCACATATTGATAAACAAGTCGAAATATCCTTTTATACTCCATATCAAAAGGCAAAAGATTTTGAGCCAAAAACACATATCAAAGAGCCTTTAGATAGCAGACTATACATTAGTATTTTACCCTTAACCTATACTTGTCATGATAACTGGTTCTACATGAGATCATCACAAAATATGAATACTCATTTCAACCAAAACTAAAATAAATCTGAAACACATGCAAATTAACTGAGTCCTTTACCCCAGCATCTTAACAGTCCCATGACAATGTATAATGAGAAGATCTCAACTAACTAAACTAGAAATCAACTCGAATACATAATGAATCACATTACTAAGAACATAAAATCAAGAAGAAATTACATATGAAGCACGAATAGAGCTAATAATATGCTTTAAAACTTTCTGCCTTTCATTTCATTCCTCAAATCCATCTTCACAATCAGTAAGACCTAAGAGTATGTACCTGAATAAGTAAAAAAAGAGCAGAATATCAATCTAGAGATCAAGGGAAAGCAGCAACAGCAGAAACCAGCAGTGTAACAGTGCAGGGACCCAGATTCAAGCAATAAAACAGTAAAATCCAAACAGCAACACTTAAAACAAGCTTCTGAATATCCAAAATTCAATCCATTTCCACCCAATTGCATGATTTTGTCATTTTCAGTAGTGTTAATCAAGCAATGAAGATCAGCAACTAGGAAACCAAACCAATTTTGAGTAGTTTTTAAACAAAGAAATGTAAGGAGTTCCAGAATATTTTAGAGTTTCCCAAAGGAGGCAGCCATTTCAGTTTTTAGGATCTTTTCTCTCTAATTTTTTTCACTTGAGCTGGAAGAAAAGGTGCCTTTATAGGCAAGGTATTAGGGAATCAAAGCTAAAAATAATTTTGCACTTTACACCTTTTGGAATTTTAGTTTTTGCTCACACACCCTTAATGTAAAATTCAGAATTTCAGTTTAACCCCTACCCCAGCTTCTAGGAAGCTTCCCCATCCAGTTATTCAGAGATTCCCTTATCCTAAATTCCTAAGCTATCCCTCAGGATCCTGTTATTTACTCTTTGAAACCAAACGGGTATGGGTCACATTGACCTAATGGTTCAAACCAAACCTGGTCTACCAAACCGGGTTGAATCCTTTTTCCCGGGCCTCTGCTTAATCAGAACCTCAATTCAACATTGAAAGTTCCAAACTCTCAAATGTTCATTTACAGAGTCTTAAGGACTCGTGAAATTTGGGCCCAAATAAAAACAAAAATCAAAACATATTCAAAACTTAAAACTAGAAAACAAATGCTAACTAGACAAAATCTAAGACGAACATGCAAACACATATGATTTGAATGAAATGAAAGAACAGAAAAACAAAATCAGAAAATAAAAAAAAGAAACAAAAGAAGATGAGAAGAGAAATGCACATTAAAATTAAACATCAGAAGATAAAGAAAAATACCTAAAAAGTGGCTTGGACAGTAGAAATTGCCAAAATCTTCGAACCTTCAAATTTTCGGCCGAGTTTGACATTAATCGTGTGTTCTTATCAAGAATACACGAATAAAATCAACCTAGACCTTAAACCTCACTGAAATCTCGAGTTTGAGGGTTTTTGGGATTTTAGGGTTTGAGTTTTTGATCTCAGATTCGACAGGTTCGGGTAAGATTCGAGAGAAAGTAGTTAGAGATTGAGGAAGAGGGCGGTGAGAGGCTTCTGGGGTGTTAATTTGGGGCCGGTAGGAGGCGTCGGCGCCGGCTGAAGTGGTGGGAAATAGGGGCGGCATCTCTAGGGTTTGGGCGTCTCTGAAGAGGGGGTTTGAGAGAGATGAGTTTGGGAGGGGGGGTAGAGATTCAGACAATTATATGTTAAAAGGTCCCTAGTTCCCGTCCGTTCGATTAAGTAGAAATCAACGACTCAGATCAAAGGCTGCCAAAACGTCGTCGTTTGGATCATATGGGGATCAGACCGGGTCGGGGCGGATCTAGGCCGGCTTTTGGATGAATTTTGGACACAATTCTTTGGGGCCTGGGGAATTTGAGTAGACTTGGCCCCAAAATTAGATTTTTTTTTTAAATCCTTCTTCTTTTCAATTTCTAATTTTCTTTCCAAATTAAAATAAAACCTAAATTAAATCTTAAAATTAAATTAACCTATAAAAAATATTAATTACTCAAGCATATTATTTATAAAAATTAATTAACTCCTAATTTAAAAGAAAAAGTTACGAAATTCGAAATTAAATAGTGAAAATGCAACATGAACTAATTTTATGATTTTTCATTTTTGTAAAACAAAGCAATTTACTAATTAATCTAAAAATATAAAATTAAATTCTAAATACAAATGCAATGTATTTTTGTATTTTTATGAATTAAAATAGATTAAACATGCACAAAAAAATGCAAATAATCAGAAAAATTCTACGATAATTCCTAAAATAACAAATAATTAGAAGAAAAATCTAACTTTGGATATTCTATAGGAGTTATTCATGTGAGGCAAAAATCACGTACTCATAGTTTCCCCTCTTTGCTCGGAAACACGAAGAGTTTTCAGGCAAAGATAAAATGAGCAATTATGAGGGATTTTTGCCCGTTTGACACTCTATGAGAAGCATTTTTAAAAAGAGTCTGACCGAACCTTGCTTCAAAGGTTGCCTACATATCCTTGGCTATAAAGGAATCGGGTCAGTATAGTTCTGGAAGTTTTGGTAGCTAGGACTACCAGGAAGCTATGTTTTCATTGTTGTTGCTGCTGCTACTGCTTGCGGAACTCCTTATTACACCAAAAACAGAAAATTAAAAAGCTAAGCTAGCTAAGCCTATCAGCTACGAGTTACAAGATTTCTATCTATAAATCTATTAAAGCTTGATCTTGAGCCTTAGATGGTTCTTGCTGTCGACCCTGATCTGAATCTTGATGCTCGTAAGTTGTAGGTTCTGGTTCTTTCTTCAACATTGGATCAAGGCGGGACATGCGAAGCTTGTGACTTCAATTATATCATGAGCAGTCCGCATCTTTCTCCGCTTCAGCATTTTGAATTCACTTCTTTTGTTCTTTTTCTTCTTTTCTTTATTATGGATTAACACTCATTCTTTTGGTCATCTCGAATCCTGTGCCTCGAGGTTAGACCTGCTCAGACACCAAAACAAACAAACAAACAAAATTTTTCTGCCCCAGTTTTCACTAGGAAAATTTCGTGAGTTATTTGTAACAAAAGTCTGAATTTTTTTTTGAAAGCAATAAAATAAGGATTGTATTTGTTTAGGAGGAAGATATTAGGGAATGGAGCCCTATATCTAAAATAACAACTCAGAGATTGGAGCCCTATTGTTGGTGAAAAAGGCGACTAGGGAATAGAGGCCCTATGTCTAAAATCTCAACTCAGAGCCCTAATGTTGGTGAAAAAGGCGACTAGGGAATGGAGACCCTTTGTCTAAAATCTCAACTCAGGGATTGGAGCCCTAATATTGGTAAAAAGGCGACTAGGGAATGGAGGCCATATGTCTAAAAATCTAGACTCAGGGATTGGAGCCCTAATGTTGGCAAAAAAGGCGACTAGGGAATGGAGGCCCTATGCCTAAAATCTCAACTTAGGGATTGGAGCCCTAATATTGGCAAAAGGCGACTAGGGAATGGAGGCCCCATGTCTAAAATATCAACTCAGGGATTGGAGCCCTAATGTTGGTAAAAAGGCGATTGGGGAATGGAGGCCCTATGTCTAAAATCTCAACTCAGGGATTGGAGCCTTAATGTTGGCAAAAGGCGACTAGGGAATAAAGGCCCTATGTCTAAAAATCTCAACTCAGGGATTGGAGCCCTTATGTTGGTAAAAAGGCGACTAGGGAATGGAGGCCCTATGTCTAATATCTCAACTTAGGGATTGGAGCGCTAATGTTGGTAAAAAGGCGATTAGGGAATGGAGGCCCTATGTCTAAAATCTCAACTCAGGGATTAGAGCCCTAATGTTGGCAAAAGGCGATTAGGGAATGGAGGCCCTATGTATGAAATCTCAACTCAGGGATAGGATTCCTAATGTTGGTAAAAAGGCGACTAGGGAATGGAGGCCCTATGCCTAAAATCTCAACTCAGGGATTGGAGACCTAATGTTGGCAAAAGGCGACTAGGGAATGGAGGCCTTATGTCTAAAATCTCAACTCAGGGATTGGAGCCTTAATGTTGGTAAAAAAAAGACGACTAGGGAATGGAGGCCCTATGTCTAAAATCTCAACTCGGGGATTGGAGCCCTAATGTTGGTAAAAAAGGCGACTAGGGAATGGAGGCCCTATGTCTAAAATCTCAACTCGGGGATAGGAGCCCTAATGTTGGTAAAAAGGCGACTAGGGAATGGAGGCCCTATGTCTAAAATCTCAACTCAGGGATTGGAGCCCTAATGTTGGTAAAAAGATAACTAGGGAATGGAGGCCCTATGTCTAAAATCTCAACTCAGGGATTGAAGCGCTAATGTTGGCAAAGCATAAAAAAATGATATTGGGGATTCTAAACGATCATTTTTGTTTGGATTTTCTTTTATTCTTTTCTTTTTTTTCTTTTATTTTATTTTTCATTTCATTTTTTAATAAAATGCAGGAAATAACTTGGAGGAAACTTCCCTTTTGGATTGATTACTTGCTGCAAAGCTGTTTCTAGCTCTCACGCATCTTTTCCTTTTCGGTTGCACCTACTTCTTGTCCGGTTGCTTTGGATTGCACTTTTTTCGAAAATTTTAAAGGACAATTGTTAGTTTGAAACGGTGGTTGGTTTTGTGGCCTTGATTGCTTTGATCACTTGATCTCAGCCCAACTCTTTTGGTGAGAACCTCTGCTGCTTGCTGGTTTTTTTGAAGATTGATCTTTCCTAAAACCGAGGAACTCAACTTTATTCCGCCTCTGGGGCTTTTGACTTTTGGATTTCTTTTCATTTTTAATAACTTTATTTCAGAGCATCGGTCATCATGGCAAGTCAAGATCGACTTGATACACCCGCTGAGGCTGGGTACTTTCTTTGGACTTGGCTTTTATTAAGCAGAACCCTGTAAAACCAATCTTGCCACCTTTTCTTTGTATTTGTTTCGGAACAGAGTTAAACCGAATGGGATTCAAGGAAAAGTAAACAAAGGACAAGAAAATGAATTTAATGAGAAGTATCCCTTTCGGGGAGGAAGGACGGACTTATCTGGGGTGTATGCAGACTTCAATAGACATGACATGCTTCTTGGACTGGGTGCCCGATCCGCACAAACTGTCCCAACTTCTCATAAACCCATTGCGACCCGTGTTTCCAAACCGAGAAACCTTACCAAGACTCTTTCAATAACAATGGTGGTGAGGGGTTTCTTCTTTTTGATCAACGGCGCCCTTTGCAGGTTTTCGCCAATCGACCTCTCATCTCTCTTCTCACCGTCGCCTTATAGTGCTCTTTACTAGTTTTCACTAAAAAAACTCTCTTATTTTTCAGTTTCTCTGCTTACCATCGACTTATGGTGCTCGTAGGTTTTCACCAATAAGACTATCTCATTTTATTTCCCTCATCTCGATTACATCGGATCCAAACAGTTGTGCTCTTTGACTTTCATCGATTGATCAGAAGGACTTAAACAGTTTTGGGTAAAAAAAAAGAAATGGGATGGAATTACAACTTTGGAACCATTCAGGCGGGATCATCGCTGAACCATCATATCATCTACCCCAGTTTCACTTTGGGGAAACTGGATTTTTATTTTGGTGTGACTGAACCTAGAGAGAGGCTACCTACGTATCCTTTTGGAATCAAGTTGAACGTGGTTCAGGGAAAACATTTTGTTTTTGTTTTTGTGTTTTTGTTTTTTTTCTTTTTTTTTTGTTTTGTTTTTGTTTTCTTCTTTTCTCTTTTTTTCTTTTTTTTTGTTACAAACATCCTTGAGTTCCAAGGAGGGTAATGAAAGAAAGGTAACCGACTCAAAGGGTTGGAGTTTTTGGGGTACCGAGAATGAAAGCCTTCGTCGTCCCAATCGGATAATGTTGTCACTGCAGAAAGATTAGACATAGTACCTTTTGACTACGTCTGCATTTACAGCTGCTTCGAGATCATTTCCTTCAATATCTCCCAAGTATAATGCCCCTCTTGGCTATATTTTTCTGAAGATGTATGGGCCATTCCAGTTAGGAGCAAATTTTCCTTTTGCTTCCTGATGATGGGGGAAGAATACGCCTTAAAACGAGTTTTCCCACTTCAAAATTTCTAGGCCGCACTTTCTTGTTGCAGGCACGGGCCATTCTTTGTTGGTAGAACTGCCCGTGGCAGACTGCGGCCATTCGCTTTTCATCGATCAGGGTTAACTGTTCCAGACGAGTTTTGACCCACTCACTATCTTCAATTTCAGCTTCAACAATGATCCACAATGAAGGGATTTCAACCTTTGCGGGTATTACGACTTCAGTGCTGTAAACCAAAAGATACGGGGTTGTTCCTACTGATATGCGCACAGTAGTGCGATATCCCAACAATGCAAATGTCAACTTTTCATGCCATTACCTGGAACTTTGAATCATCTTTCTAGAAATCTTTTTGATTTTCTTGTTCGCTGCTTCGACGACACCATTGGCTTTGGGACGATAAGGAGTAGAGTTCCGATGCGTTATCTTGAATTGTTCACATATCTCCCTCATCAAATGACTATTCAAATTTGTAGCATTATCCGTAATGATAGTTGCAAGAATACCAAAATGACAAATGAAGTTAGAATGCACGAAGTCTACTACAGCTTTCTTGGTGACAGACTTGAGAGTAATTGCTTCAACCCACTTTGTGAAGTAGTCGATAGCGACCAATATGAATCTATGTCCATTTTAAGCTTTCAGCTCAATCAGCCCAATGATGTCCATGCCCCAGGCGATAAATGGCCAAGGTACCAACATAGGATGCAATTGTGTAGGCGGTGCATGAATCAAGTTGCCGTGCACCTGACATTGATGACACTTTTGGACAAAGCTGAAGCAGTCTTTTTCCATAGTCATCCAGTAATAACCCGCTCGAAGGATTTTCTTTGCCAAAATATACCCGTTCATGTAGGGTCCACAAACTCATACGTGCACTTCATACATGATTCTTCCATCCTCTTCGGTGTCAACACATCTTAACAAGTTGAGATCCGGGGTCGTTTTGTACAAGACATCACCACTCAGGAAGAAACCACTTGTGTGCCATCTAATGGTTCTCTTTTGGTCTCTACTGGATTGCTCGGGGTATTCTTTAGTTTTCAAAAATCTTTTGATGTCATGATACCACGGCTGAACATTTGGTTCTGCCTCAACCGTATTACAATAGCCGTGCCTTTCCCTGATTTGGATTTCTAAGGGATCAATGTGGGCATTGCCTGGGTATGGCAGCATCGAGGCTAAAGTGCGAGTGCATCAGCTAGTTCATTGTGACAACGAGGGATGTACCTAAACTCTATTGACTTGAATCGCTTGCTGATATCTTCCACATATTACCGGTAGGGAATAAGTTTGACATCTCGAGTTTCCTATTCTCCTTGAGCTTGTCGGATAATCAGATCTGAATCTCCCATGATTAACAATTCTTTGACATCTTGGTCTATTGCTATGTTTATACCTATAATGCAAGGTTCATACTCGGTAGTGTTGTATGTGCAGAAAAACCAAAGTCGGGTTGTGGCTGGATAATGCTGACCAGTGGGCGAGATTAATATTGCCCCAATTCCAACACCTTTTGCATTTACTGCTCCATCGAAGAACATTTTCCAAGCATTAGTATCTTTGGATATTGCCTCGACTGAAATTACCTATTCGTTCGGGAAGTAGGTGCTCAAAGGTTGGTATTCATCATCAATCGAGTTTTCAGCCAAATGATCCGTTAAAGCCTGGGCTTTCATCGTCGTGCGGGTGACATAGACTATGCCAAATTCAGTGAGCAGGATTAGTCATTTTGCTAACCTTCCCGTGGGCATTGGTTTCTGGAATATGTCTTTCAAAGAATCCAACCTGGTTATGAGGTAAGTGGTGTAGGCTTGCAGATAATGCCTCAGCTTCTGAGTGACCCAGGTTAAAGCACAACAAGTTCTTTCCAACAAAGTATACTTAGATACATAACTGGTAAACTTCTTACTCAGATAGTAGATTGCCTGTTCTTTATTTTCGGTCACATCATGTTGCCCGAGGACACGACCAAAAGAATTTTCCAAGACTGTCAGATACAAGAACAGAGGCCTCCCTGGCTCAGGCAGGACCAAGATTGGTGGATTCGACAGATATTCCTTGATTTTGCCAAAATCTTCTTGACATTCATCTGTCCATTTGATTGCTGCATCTTTCTTCAACAACTTGAATATCGGTTCACACGTGGATGTCAACTGGGCAATGAACCGACTGATATACTTTAATCTGCCTAATAAGCTCATCACATCCTTCTTGGTTGTCGGAGAAGGCAAATCCCAAATAGACATTATCTTGGTTGGGTCTAACTTGATGCCCCTTCAACTAACTATGAATCCCAAGAGTTTGCCAGCTGGTACCCCAAATGCACATTTGGCTGGGTTTAGCTTCAAATCATATTTGCATAGCCGCTCAAAGAATTTCCTCAAGTCCCGAACATGGTCGTCTTGAGTCTTGGATTTGATAATCACATCATCCACATACACCTCTATCTCTTGGTGCATCATATCATGAAAAATGGCAGTCATGGCCCTCATGTAGGTTGCCCCAGCATTTTTCAAACCAAACGGCATGACCCTGTGACAGTACGTGCCCCAAGGTATGGTAAAAGCTATCTTTTATGCATCCTCTTCATCTATCAACACCTGGTGATATCCTGCGTAACAATCCACGAAGGACTATATCTCATGTTTGGCATAGTTATCAACAAGGATGTGGATGTTCGGCAACGGAAAGTTATCCTTAGGACTTGCTTTGTTCAGATCTCTGTAATCCACACACACTCGGAGTTTTTCAACTTTCTTTGGCACTAGAACTACATTGGCTAGCCATGTGGTGTGTGAGCACATAATTTTTGTCCTATATAAATTACTCCCAAAAATTTAAAAAAAATAATTTCTTTCATTATTTTACAACTTGGAGGATTCTGTGACATTTTGTGGTAATAGTTTGCATTTTTATTTGTGTATTTTAATTAGTGAAAAATACAAAATAGTTGGCATTTGCATTTAAGGTTTAGTTTCACATTTTAGGATTAATTAGTAGTTAAGTTACTTCAAAAAATAAAGAAAATAACAAAAAATGGTTCTTTTTGCAATTATACTTTTAATTGTCTTAGTTTGCGTTTAATTAGGAATTATGGTATTTGAAAATTGAGTAATATAATTTTAGAAGTCAATTTGGATTTTTATTTTTAAATTGGCATTTAATAAAAATCAGAAATAATATAAATGAAAAATAAAAAAAAAAGGAAAAGAAAAGAAAATAATTGAAAATTAAAAGAAAAGCATGGTCTTTGTAAAATGCCCAAATTTTGGGCCAAATTCAATTCCAGCCCAAACAAGCCCTCGAATCCGGTCCAAATCACGACCCTGAACGACCCAAACCCATTCCCCAACCTGGCCTGCCTCCCCTTTAGTGAAACGACGTCGTTTGGTTAAGTTTTAATCTTGTCCGTCGATGTTTACTGATCCAACGGACAGGAAGCCCCCGTTCAATGATATATAACAGTTGGAGCCCCCTACCCCAATCCATCGTCTCTTTCACCCCCCAAAGAAACCCTTACCGGCTCCGCCGCGAATCGCTGCCGGAAATCGCCCATGGCGGCAGCAGAGCCCCAATCCCGTCCAAATTAACACCCCTGAACCTTCTCTACATCCTCTTTCCAAATCCACCCATGGTTTCCTTCGAATCACCACCGAAATCTTCAAATATCAAATCAAAAATTCGGACCAAAATGCAAGTTCGTCCAAATCTCACCAAATTAACACCATAAACTCCCCTCACTGCCCTCTTCCTAAACCCTCAACCAATTCCCTTGAATCTCATTGGACCGCTTCGAGTTTCAAATCAAAGGATGGTCAGAAACCCTAATATATAGAGGCTCAATGGCTCATTGATTTTGGACTATAATGGTCCTTAATCTCGTGTTTTTTCATAGGAAACACAAGATTAAGGATAGTTTTAGCCCGAATAATGCCAAGAAATCTGCCAGTCAGAAAATTTTGAGGTATTTCATGCTTACCTCCCTGTTTTCATCCGTGGTTTCATGTTTTGTTTTTTTTTACCCAGAGTTCTTTTGTGTTGAGTTAGGGTTTTGATTTAGGGGTCTTTTCGTATAATTTGGTTTTGTTGTTAGTAATTTGGTTGTTTGACTTAATTCCAGCATTAGGATTTCATGTTTAGTTATTGCTTTGCATTTTTTGATTTTATTAGTTTCAGCTTCGATTGTTTGATTTTAATTGATTAGTTTATTGTTGTATCAGTTTAATGGTACATTTAGTCTTAGAATTCCTAGTACTTACAGTTAAATTTTCGTTTGATTAGCTAAATTAGTTAGTTCAGATTTTAACTGTTTGTTTGGTTATAGTTGATTCATTTCTAGTCCTATAGTTAATTGACCATGGTTAGTCTTGACTAGGGTAACCGGGTTGGAGGTTTGGTTCAAATAGCTTGGTAATTTTAGAATGAATGGAAGGGTAGTTTAGGTATTTCATTTAGGAAATCTTGCAGTAACAGATTTGGGAAATCTCTAGAAGCTTCTAGTATGGGGGTTAACTTTGATTTTTGATTCTTTGTGGAATTACTTGGATAGCAAGCCAGTAAAAAAAGGGGGCTTTTAAGCTAATAAAAGAGGGACTAAAGGGTAAAATAAAAATCTAAGGGTTGCTCTTAGTCTTGCCTATATAAAGCAGCCCCAATGCCTTAATTCACAAGTTTTCAGCCTCTAAGAATTCCCCCAAAGAGTGTCCTGAAAGTTTCAAACCTGAAATTTGAATTTCAAATTCCAAATCTTCAAAACCAAAAAAAAGAAGAAGTAGAAAACAAGAGAAAACTCCAAAAAATGGGTATTGTTACATCGAAATTTTAGATTGATTGCGAGTTAGCTGTTCATTCCAATTCCTAGTGTTCTGAGATCCAATTTCAAGTTATTTTGGGTATTAGTTAGGCTGTTTCTGGGTATTTACTGGTAGAAGTAGTTCTGGGTTTTGATTTCAAGTTTGCTGGGTTCTATCGAGTTTGTTTTGAGCAATTCATTGGTGCTGCTTCTTCTCCCTTTACTTCTGGGCTTTTGAGGCTGTTTTTGGATTCAAACTTGACCTCGTGCTGTTGATTTCCTTGCTGATTCTGTTTACCTACTACGACCGACTCATCTCCTTCTCTTAAATTTCATTTGCTTTCCAGGTACACATCTAGTTTCCCATTTATGTAGATCGCAAGTTGAAGATGAAATGAAAGTGATGCTTATTTGTGTTGTAGATTCAAACTGTTTACTTGTGACAGGCTATTGTGAATTAATCTGGACTGTTTAGATTTTTAAACTCAGAATTTGTTCATTTCTATATTAGTATTGGTATAATATAGCGTGATTCAATTCCTGGTGCTAGTTTAACTTTCAAATACTATATAACTGTTGTGAACTCGATATTGATGGTGAAATCAGTGAGTGTGCTCGTTTCCATGTTAAATTCAGGTCAAATATATATATATATATATATATATATATATATATATGTATT
>MU755967.1:45854-62613 GCA_026770625.1 Nicotiana glauca | reverse complement strand
AGATGATGTACGTTTCTTAAGCCCTTGAGTTTAAGGTTTCAACACAAACATAAGTTGCCTCATAATTAGGCCTTTGAACTCAGTAAGTACTGGTAGAAACTCATTAGCTAAAATAAAAATTGGGATATAAATTTCGAATTCAACAAAAATAGCTTGTTAATTTGGTAGAACTAAGTGGCTTCCTGTCATGAAACTCATGGTGTGTAATTCGAACAATCTGAAATGGATCCAGAGATTATAAATTCTAATTGAGTATCGTTTGGTCTAGGGCCTGTTCATGAATCAAGGCTGGGTAACTTGTTTCTAATTGACTTGGGCCTCAGCTTTGTTAACACATAGAAAGGCCCATGATTGGCCAACCTTATGAAATGGGGCGGATACCCCTCCTCTTTGGGCTGCTCTCTGAAGCCCACATGCTTTCAAGTTTGACTGAGTGGAAATGTTAATTAGTTAGGGCCTTTTTCTTTATTTTTAGAGACAATACATAATAGAAAATTATAGTTGCTCTAGGATGACTTTTAAAATAAAAATGAGGTGCACCGCGCTAAACAGAACCATACATTGAGTGGCCCTCTTAATTAAAATTAAAAATATTTTAGATCTTGGGACGTGCCATTTAGAAAATTTCATGGCCTCCCGCAAAGTTAATAATACGTTAGTTGCTTTAGGCCCGACATTTAATAATATCACCTTCCTAAGTTCGGGTGCACATTTATGTGACCCAAATACAAATCCCAACGAAGTTGAAACGTGTCAAAAATTACGGGTGCATTTATGTGACGTGGTTCGAGAAATGTTTTTACGACGTTGCAAGTCTCTTTAAAAAAAATAATGAAAGCGGTTTAAAGTTAAAAAGCACATAGATTAAAACATGTTGTAAAATCAGATAAAAAACTAAATATGATAGTTGAGAGATCGTGCTAGAACTACGGAGCCCGGGAATTCCTAACACCTTCTCCCGGGTTAACAGAATTCCTTACTCGGATTTTTGGTTCGCGGACTGTTAAACAGAGTCAAACCTTTCCTCGATTCGGGATTCAACTGGTGACTTGGGACACCATAAATCTCCCAAATGGCGACTCTGAATCTTTTAAATAACAATCTCATTTCGGTTGTACTTTAATTGGAAAAACTCCCTTTATTATACCTTTCCGGGGGTGTAATGAAAAAGGAGGTGTGACATGGTGTACCTAACTACTCGGATAACCCCCGCTTTCAACTATTTTGTGACCTCTTCTTCAATCTTGTCACTTATATCAGTTTTAAATTTTCTTTGCTTTTGCTAGATAGAGGGATAATCGGGTTAAGTTGGCAACGTGTGAACCACCAAATCAACACTTAGTCCTGGCATGTCGTCATATGACCAAGCAAACACATCTTTGAACTCAAACAAGAGTTGGATTAATGCGTCCCGAGTTTTTCCATCTGTGTGAATGCTTATCTTGGTTTCCCTGATTTCTTCAGAACTACCCAAATTAACCGGCTCAGTATCATTTAAGTTCGTCTTAGGTTTATTCTCAAATTGTTCCAATTCTCGATTTATTTCCCTAAAAGCCTCTTCTTCATCATATTCCAGTTCTTGGTTCATATGTTCTTGGTTGAGGGAAAGGTTTTCCTTCTTCAGATTGGTCTGCGACCACCACTTCAAAAGCCTGATAAACTATATATTCACTTCCTTCTCTAGCTTCAAGACACGGGACTGACAGGTACCGGTAGATCGATTTCTCATCTTCCCCATGAATTACAATCTCCTGATCTTCATGATCGAATTTCACTATTTGGTGGAGAGTAGAAGGCACAGCCCCTGCTGCGTGAATCCAAAGCCTTCCCAAGAGGAAATTATAGGAAGTATCCGTGTCCAAAACTTGGAAGGTCACTTCGAAGTCCACCGGGCCAATAGTCAGAATCAAATCAATCTCACTTATTGTATCTCTCTTTATGCCGTCAATAGCATGCACACAGATGCCGTTGGGTCTGATTCTCTCAGTACCGATTTCCATACATTGCAGAGTTGAGAGTAGGCAAATATCTGCCCCAGAATCGCTATCTAGCATGACCCTTTTCACATAATACCCTTCGGATTTAACTATCAGGTGAAGGGCTTTGTTGTGTGCGGCCCCCTCCAGTGGTAGATCATTCTTGCTGAAAGAGATTTGGTTGATTGCAAGAAACCTCTTTGCCATCCTCTCCAACTGTTCTATAGTGGTTTCAATGGGTACATATGCCTCGTTGAGAGTTTTGATCAATACATTTTGATGTTCAGCGGAGTTCATCAACAGAGATAACAGAGAGAATTGAGTAGGAGACTTTCGGAGCTGGTCGATTATCTCGTAATTTGCCATTTTCATTTTTTGAAAGAACGCCTCTGCTTCCTCAGCACTTATTGGCTTTTTAGGTGGGAAACACTTCTTTGTGTCATTATTAACTTCCTCCAGATTGAAGTACTTCTCAGTCGGGTTATTTTCTTGAACTTATCCTGAGATTTCTTTGCCCTTATAAGTTACTACCGCTTTGTTATAGTTCCATGGAATGGAAGTGGGATCTGTCATATGCCTTTGCAGCGCGCGGCCAATAACCACGGGCTTACTCAGCCTTAGTGGAGTCATTGGCCCTCGCACCACGTAGGTCCCTTTGGGTACATACATTTGGGATCCCTTATTGAACTCAAACCTTCGATGAGGTCTTAATGACATCTTTTCTTTCTTGCGGCCTCGAGGAACATAGAGAACGACATCTTTGAAAGGTGTTGCCTCATGTTCAGCTTCCACTTTCTTTTCCGTCTTCTGAGGAGATGTTTTGCTTTTCTTTTCTCCCTTGTCTTGTTTTGTGACAACCCTTGGCTTCTTTTCCAAATCAGCTATAGCAATGATGGCTTTTAGAGCTGGGTCAAACTCTTTGTCTTCACAAATCATCCCAATAATCATCCCGTTGTTGTGAGCCGGTAATGGATTGTTGGTTACATTAGGAACGTCTTCGTCCTTTAGCACGATACTCTTTTGTTCTATCAGGTTCTCCACAACCCTCTTCAGGGTCCAACAATCATTTGTATCATGCCCCTTTTCCCCTAAATGGTAGGCACATCGAGTACCAGCTCTACAAGTGGGTGATGCTGGATTCTTCGTGGTTTGGGGAACAGGCTACAACAAACCCATCTAAACAAGTTTGGGGAACAAGCTGAAATATGATTCACTGATGGGTGTGAAGTTTGGCCTCTTGGGTGGTTCACGGGCGTGGAAGTTGTTTTGCGGAGTCCGGGGATTGTAGTGAGCTTGGTAAGGAGGTTTATTTACAGGAAATGGAGCTCTGTTTTGATTAAATTGTTATTGTGTCCTGACGTAGGGTTGGACATTCATCACTGCGTATGACTGAGGAGCCATATCGTAGGCCACATCCTGGTGGGGGTAGTAATGTTGTGGGGTTCTTTCAGAGAAAAAAGGTCTGGGTAGATGAGGGTTTCTTGTACTTGAAGTGGCCATTACTGCTTCTTGTTTCTTCTTTCGGTTGGATACTCCTCCAAACCCACCCTGGATGGCTTGGGAGGTAGCCCTTATAGCAGACTGACTCAAGATTTGCCCTGTTTTCAACCCATTTTCAACCATTTCACCAATTTTGATGGCTTAGGCAAATGGCTTACCCATCGCAGACATCATGTTTTGATAATAATCGGCCTCTTGGGCTTCAAGGAAGACACTGGCCATCTATGTTTCATCCATGGGAGGTTTAACTCTGGCGGCTTATTCGCGCCACTTGACAGCATACTCTCGGAAGCTCTCCGAGGACTTTTTCTTTAGGTTTGACAATGAATTTTTGTCAAGAGCGATGTCAACGTTATATTGGAACTGCCTGACAAAGTCCCGAGCCAAGTCATCCCAGATGTGCCAATGAGATATATCCTGATCCATATACCATTTTGAAGCGATACCGACAAAACTTTCTCCTAAGTACGCCATGAGCAGGTCTTCTTTTCCGCCCGCTATCGTAGTTGGTTGCAATACCTTTTGAGGTGGGCAAGGGGATCCCCATGCCCATCATATTTCTCAAACTTCGGGGTTTGGAAACCCAAAGTGTAGATGTACGTGTGGGAACATGCACAGATCAACGTAAGATACGCTCTTTTGCCCACTCAGACCTTGTATATTCTTGAGACTTTGCTCCATGCTTCTCATCTTTCTCGTAATCTCCTCTTGTTTAAGGGTCTTTGTAGTTTTCTCCTACCCTGCGGTAAACTCGTACTGAGGCGGCTAAGGATAAGCACTAGTAGCAAACTGGGTTGGTTCCATTGGGAAAGATGGTGCTTGAAAGGTGAAAGAGGATGGATCGAAGCTAGGCCTGAGTAGGGTAGGTTGTGCCGTAGCTGAGCAGGGTGGCGCAGTGAATATGTTTGAAGCCGCACCTGAAAGTAACACCTGGGGGCAAGCCTCAGAAGGTGTTTCCATAAAGTTTGTGGACATGGTAGGATATCCCAGTGGAGTGTTTGGATAGCTTATGGGAATGTTAGAGATCCCACTTGCCCTGGGAAAAAGCTCGGGAAATCCAGGTATTACACTTGGTGGTTCTTTTCCATTTGCCCAGGCGTCCCACATTTCCATCTTGCGGTGATGCAGAAATCTATTTTCCTCGACAACTGCCGATTCTGAAGTTGGGATGCCCGAGATCGGACTCTCATCCTCAATAGGAACTATTGGCAGAGTCATTTCCGAAGACATTTCAACGCTTCCTTTCGACCTCGTGAAGTATGGATGCGAAGCCAGACTACCACAAAACCAACCACCTTACTCTAAAACCTGGACTTAACATTAGACAACAAAATGGTCAGTTTGAAGCAAATAACACATAGATAATTGCACGTTAAGAGTGTGATGCACCTATACAGTTAAATGTGTTTCTACGTGTTTTGCAACGGTTGCATGTTTCATCCCGGCTTTACTCTTATTTCCACTTTCCAAGTTTCCACTCTTTTCTTTCCATCTCTTTTTTTGCTCTCTTTTTCTCATTTTTCTTCTGATTTTTCTTCGGCTCTTTTTTCTTTCTTTTTGGGTTTTTCTTTTGGGTCTTTCTTTTCACGTCCCTCTCTTATTGGAGTTATTTACAAAAATCATGACCGGATCCGATGAGGATTGCCTACGTATCATGATGCCGCGTGGATCAGATCATTACGTAGTTCAAGGAAATAAATGCGAAAAATAAAGAAATAATTTTTTGGGAATTTTCGATTTTCATTAATAAAAAATCCTAAACTTTCTATTATAAAAGACTTTAAACTACTCATTTTCTTGGAATATAAAACTACGAACAGACTCAAATAAACCGAAATACAGACTCGATAAATGAAAAATCAGGAATAAATCAAGGCTTCAACTCCTGGGGCCCGTGGGACATCATTCGGTCTTGCCACGGGCCTACATGCGAGATCCCCTTGAAGCCGCTCCAAATCATTCATTATCTGGCGAACAAATGTCATCACTACAGCGAAGAAAGAGGTTCGAGTCATGTCCTCACATGCTTGGCATTTCATGATGATGTAGTAGGCAATGGCTCTAACCCTCTCTCGGACAATACCTTTTTCTTGACTCAGGCGCCCGATTTGCTGATTTTGGGCTTCTAGCACTTGAGTGTCATGCTGGCTTTGATTTTGCAACTGTTGCATATCTTCTTCCATCTAGGCCATCAAAGCATAATAATGTTCCCTGTCGACTTTAAAGTTCCTAGCCTATTTGTCCGCCTCATTTTCAAGGGTGGTTAGCTTTTTCTTCAGATTGGTGATTGTCCCTTCATATTTTCTTTTCATTTGTTGCATAAACTGTACCCGCCCTTCTGCATTCTTTGCCAATTAGGCCCGGACTTTTGCTAGACTGGCTTCAGACTTTTCTAGGTCATCTTGACACTCAAATGCTTTCTTCCTCAGGCTGCTCATAAGCCTTTCATCCGCTCGGCTTCTTTCTGAATTTCTAGCAGCTATTCTCATTTTCTGGATTTGAGCTTTGAGGGCTTCGTTTTCCTGAGTTAGCTTTTTCTTTTCCCCTTTATCTGTGGCAGCCTGGATACTATTGCCAAACTTGGGGTCCCTGATTTGTCCCTCTAATTTACTTATTTTGGCCCTGTAGGTTTCTTCTTTTTCCAATCAGCCCCACTGCTCCTGCGAGTCATTAGTGAATTGTTGAACATGAGGTCTCTTAGCAGGTCTCTCAGGAATCTGAGACCTTTTACTGAACCAAATAATGTACTTGGGGTCTACCTCACCTCTAGCCAGATCCCGCACCATAGTCTTAGGTTCGAGAAATCTGCACTCATTCCACACTTGGCGAACTCTTCCCTTCCGGAAATATGGCCTTCAGGCCTAATTCGATGACGTGTCTACTCAAGTCTTCATCATGGGGAATGGTTTGAAATCTGCCCAGTTGCCGCAAAACCTTGTGGGGAGCATACGGTTGGATGTTCGGGATTCCCATCAGGAGAAGATAACACACTTCGGCTGACATGTATACTGCTTCGGTAACAGGAAGCCATCCGAACGCCCACTCAATTTTATCGAAAGTCAAAGAGCTCAAGTGTGCAAACCAAGCCTCAGTACCCTCGGGAAATTCAACACCAACCACTCGGCTTTCAAATTCTTCGATGCAATTCGAATCGGTCATACCGTAGTTCATATACCCGACACGGTGGCAAAGATGTTCCTGTATCCACAATTGTAGTAGTAAGTTGCAGCCTTGGAAGAACTTTCCCCCTTCTTGACAGATGGTCAAAGCTTGATAATCTCAGATAAGATCAAGGGAACAAAGGTGCCATTAGCTTTCTTGATTGCAACATCAACCATTCCCACGAGGCCCAATTCTATGTTGTCGTCTCCTCGTGGACATATTACAATACCCAAGAATGCTACTATAAAAACCAATCCTTGCCTTGCCTCCCACTTATCTTTATTTTCGGCATGAGTCAAACCAGTATTCGGTGCTTTAAAACCTTGAGGGTTACCATAGCGTTGATACAAGAACTGGAAAGTGCAATATCCTTCAGACAAATTCCCATCCTGAATGCCCCGGCTAATGCTCAACATGTCAAGAAATTTGTGGGGAGATACCGGTCTTGGTGACATAGGGTAACGACTTCTAAGGTTTCCACTGAGGCCGGGGTAACCCGCAATTTCCTCTAGCGTGGGTGTGAGCTCAAAGTCAGAAAAGCGGAACACATTGCGAGTTGGATCCCAAAACGGTATCTAGGCTTCAATCACATCCAATCTTGTCTTGATGTTCAAAAGTACGATAAGGCCAACCAAAACTTTTACCACGGTTCCTCAACTGTCTTTCCCTAAATCATTCCACCACATGTGGAGCTGTAAGGGGATCTCTTTAAAAGCTGTGAAGGGTTCATTTTCATATGTGCTCATCCTGCACATTTATTAGGGTGATTTAATTAAAAGAAAAATTATGACTCATTTTGACTCAAGAAAAATTTATCACTATTTTTTTTCAAAATTTTCGTAAAAATATCCGGCTTTGCAAATACGGCCTTTCAGCACTTCAAGGAAGAAGATTTTAAGGTTGTGTTTGCTAACCGGCAAAAACCTTAAAAAACGACCAAAGGTGGTTGTTCTTGCAAAAACGGCCCTCCGGCGCCCTTTTGGGACATTCGGCTATTTTAGACAAGAATGGCATCACCCTTTTTATTTACAATAAAATTTTTGTTCTTTTTGGGCTATTTTTGTAAAAAGGGAAGTTGGATCCGATGGGGGTTTCCTACGTATCCCACATTCGGTGAGAATCAAACTGGCGTAGTTCAGGCAGATTTGACAAAATAAAACCAAATATTTTTAAAAAAAAAAAAACAAAAAATTTCTTCTTTTTTTTTTCAAAATTTCGGCAGAGTTTCAGTACAATTTTTTTTTGGTTTCTCAGAAAAAGGCAATTATCTCTCTTAGCCCTCACATTGACTTTTCTTTTTTCCAACTTATCTCCTATTATTCAAAAGCCGGTCAACATGCAAATCCGAAGCAAATAAATGCACAAGTAGCAAGTAGGATGCATCAGGATGGTCTTTTTATTTTGGGTACACCTATCCTAGATAGACCCAACCCCTGTGTTGAGTTTCCAAAGTCAAATGCATGCGATGTAAACAAACGTTCCTACTAGGGATCCAGCATGAGGTTTTGTTATACTAGGTTTAAAACCTGGGTTTATTGTTCTAGACCTGGCTTACCCGAGCGGACAACTCGAGCCAAGGGGGCAGTATACCGGAAATACAGAAGCTTTACTGGATTTGCAACTTGTCCGAACCTCGTTCTAAAATTAGGATAAGACTCTAACAGAAAAGAAGTCACACGAAGTGCACACTTCCCAGATGATTTAGAAAACTCAGAGAGATGAGGGTTTCGTAGCAATTTATATACAGTCTAAACAATATCAAAGCGGTAAAAGCGGCATTTAGCATATTAGGCTCAAAACATGTATTCTAAGCTCGAATTCTTAAACCCTGAACCAAACTTCTGGGTTTGGATCCCCATCAGAGTCGCTAGAGCTGTCACGCCTCTTTTTTACCACCGTAAGGTATATATAGGGATTTTTCCACTTTAAGTGACATTATTCGAAATGAGATTATTTATTTATTTTTATTCAGAGTCGCCACTTGGGATGGTTTGTTTTATGACGTCCCAAGTCACCGGTTTATTTTTAAATCCCAAATCGAGGAAAATTCGACTTTCCTTTTTGAAGTCTGAGAACCAAAAATTCTGAATAAGGAATTCTGTTAACTCGAGGGAAGGTGTTAGGCACCCCCTCTCCCCCCCTGTGGTTCTAGAATGGTCTCTTAAACTATCATAATTGGAATATCATCTGATTTTAAAAAATGTTTTAACTTATGGTATAGTTTTTAACTTAATAACCGCTTTTAATTAATTTTTTTTAGGAAAATTCAACGTTATTTAAAACACGTCTTTGGATCACGCCACATGAAATGCACCTACGATCCACGACATATTTTATCTAACGTTGTAGGATTTGGATTTGGGTCATATGAAATGCACACCCGAGTTTAAGAAAATTAATTATTAACATAACGCGTCTAAAGCAACTACGCACTTTCAACTTTGCGAGTGCCATGGAAATTCAACTAAATGGCGCGCCCCGATTTCTAAGGATTTAAAATTAATTAAGCGAGGGCCACACATTTTGAGATTTTATTTGTCATGTCACACCTCGATTTCAATTTTTTAAGGAAAATTCAAACCAAGTTTTCGAGGGCCATAAACTATAGCTTACTTAATATGGCATACCTCCAAATCTACTTTAATAGTCTAATTAATCAAGGAAGCTTAAAGGAATTATCACTACTTTTTAGACTAAATGGTTGAACCAATTTTAATCCCATAGACCAACATTAGAAGGGTTACGTGAAGGGAAGGCTGGTCAACAGTTAAAGAAAAGACTTGGGCTCACATAACTAGCCCTACATACAAAGGAACGCAGTTTGTCTCCAATCCAGGCCCAACGTGAGCTCAAGTCCTTGGAGAGTTAAGCATCAACAGGTGCAAGACTCGAGGTCGAGTCTTCAGGCATGCAAAACATCAGAGTATTAAAATGCATAGGTGAGCCCAATTCTCTTAGCAGAAAATGAACGTCACAAGCAAACTCGACTGGCCTTGATTTTCATTAATTGGGCCAGTATTACGCCCAAGTCTCAGAACCAACCTTTGTGCACAATTAATTACTTGCAAATCAATCAATAAAACTATATGAAACATGAAATGGAACAAATTTTCTGCTTCTGAATTTTAAACTATCAGCTAAACATTCTGAATTGTGGATAACAAATCCAACTTAAACATGCTCAAAACCAAAACAAAAGTAAATTGGTACTTGCTTCTATTTTTACTTATTTTTAGAGTGACATCTAGACCATTTTCCTTTCCTTTCCACATGATTTTTGCACCAATGACTACTTAAAAAGTTTAAATCAGTTAAACTATTCTCACACACCAGCAGTAATCAATCAAAAAATCAGCGCATGAGTTACTCAAATTCCAACAACACATACTGATAAACAAGCCAAAATATCCTTTTATACTCCATATCATAAGGCAGATGGTTTTGAGCCAAAAACACATATCAAAGAGCCTTTAGATAGCATACTATGCATTAGCATTTTACCTTTAACCTATACTTGTCCTGATAACTGGTTCTATATGAGATCATCACCAAATATGTGTCACGACCCAATTCCCGCTCCGGTCGTGATGGCGCCTCTCATGAAGACAAAGCCAGCCAACCATTCCTAAACAACCTTTTCAACAATAATTAAACATAATTAAGCAGTCTAAATATGATTTATTATAAATAATTAGCGGAACAAAAACCCAAACGCAGCCCAAATCGGGGTGTCACAAGTCACGAGCATCTAAAGAAGACTGAACACGACTACCGGGCCAATAATAATATACAAAGTAAAATTCTGGAATCAAAGGCCAAAGTCCGGTGCTGCGAACGCTGGCGGTCACCTTGCTCAGCTACAATAGTATACCTTCAATCAGCTAATGACCTGCTATAGGGTGAACAATACCTGCAACTGCACGCGAGGTGCAGGGAGTAAAGTGAGTACTCCAAACAGTGAGTAATAAAAGTAAATAATAGCTGAAAGCAAGAAATCACGTAAGGCACTCCATCATACTATATAGAACAGTACAACCCTTTCGAGAAAAACAGTAAAAACCGTGAAATCCTTTGGAAAACGTCTGGGCTCAGTTAAAACTTCTTTTGAAAATATTCCTTTTCAATAGTTTAAGCAAAGCACGTGACACAAATAGTGCAGTCAGCACGTAAGTCAGCCCCTCGGGCACAGCACTCCATCAACAAATAACACCGGGGCATCCGGTAAATAGTGCAAGAAGTAGCATGGATGCCAATGAAATGAGTGTGCTGTATATCATGACAACCAGTACAAATAGGAACAAATGCATGAGTGCAATGCAATGCATATGATGGTACATTCCAGTACCCACTGCGGCGTGCAGTCCGAGCCACCATATTCATTTATCATCGACGACGCTCACTAGGGGTGTGTACAGACTCCGGAGGGGCTCCTACAGCCCAAGCGCAATATCAAGCCATCTCGTGGCATCAATCAAATCCTGGTCAGTCATTGTTACCTGACCCATTTACATCATATAGTGCCATTGTCACCATTGTTTCAAGTTCCTCCTGCGGCGCGCAGCCCGAGCCACCCATAATGTTTCAATTCACATCACACAGTGCCATTGTTACCACTATTTTAAGTCACTGCTGCGGCGCGCAGCCCGAGCCACCCATAATCAGTCCAGAAATGAACATAAGCCCCTTGGGCATTTTGTAAAACAGTAGTTCTCAGCGCGAAATATCATTTAAAATATCATTTGAGGTTTCAAAACTTAGAAGTATGGCTGAGTTTGCAAACCAGTATTTAAAACCTTGGACTGAAACCAAATGATATGCAAGATATGCTAAAACAATAATATCAATTCCCAAAGGATTCACATAGTTGGCACGAAGCCCAAACATGTCAATCAACCCAAATTATGATGATAACAAGTAATTTCAGTCAAATACGCGGTAAAATCAACAACCGGGACGGACCAAGTCACAACCCCCAACGGTGCTCTACCCCACGCTCATAATCGGCATGCAAGTCACCTCAATACAGCACTATAATGTGCAAATCCGGGGTTTCAAACCCTCAGGATATCATTTACAAGTATTACTCACCTCGAACCGGTGAAATCTCTATCTCGCGACGCCTTTGCCTCGCAAATCGACCTCCTCGCGCGTCGAATCTGCTCAAAACCATAATGAATGCATTACAATACGCTAAGGGGACATAACCCAATCGAAAAGACTCGAAAACATCAAAATTCACGAAATTTGCAAAACCCGAGCCTCGGACCCACGTCTCGAAAAATTATAAAATTAACATCACCGGCTTCCTTATCTCTCCACGATTCTAACCATGTAAAAATCATTCAATTCCCATATCATTTCGACCCTCAAATCCTTGATTCTATCCAAGAGGGTTTTCTACCCTTTTCCAACAAAATTCTCTGATTAAACGATAAAACTCGTAATAGATTCAAGTTATACAACCAAAATTTAGTTAAGAACACTTAACCCATTGTTCTTTATGAAAATCGGACCAAAAATCGCCTTAACCGAGCTCCAAATCGTCAAAAATGGGAAATGGGAACGAAGTCCCATTTCCAGAACTTAACCTTTCTGCCCAGGCCTATTTTCGCTTTTGAGTTCCAGGGACCGCTTTTGCGGAAAATAACTGCTTCTGCGGTCTCTTAATTTGCCCAACCAACTGCTTCTGCGGTCCACCTATCGCAGAAGCGATTTTGCCTCTACGGAATAAGATCCGCTTCTGCGGTTCCTGGCCAAATGTCCACTTTCCGCTTCTGCGTCTGCCAAGCCGCATTCGCGGCTCCACTTCTGTGACTCCTCATATGCTTCTGCGGAACCGCTTCTGCGGTCCATTTCTGCAGAAGCAAAAATATCAGATACCAGATCCTTCAGCAGTCCTTAAACTCCAAATTTCATCCCGTTAGCCATCCGAAATCACCCCGAGGCCTCTGGGACCTCAACCAAAAGCACCAACATAGCCCATAATATCATTAAATCTTGTTCCAATCCTCAAAACACATCAAACAACGCTAAAACCATCAATTCACATCGGATTCAAACCTAAGTTTCTTCAAAACTTCCGAAATGCGCATTCGATCAAAACCCAACCAAACAATGTCCGAATGACCTGAAAATTTGCACACATATCCAAAATCACCCAACGAAGCTACAGCAACTCTCGGAATTCCATTCCGACCCTTGGATCAAAATCTCACCGATCAACCGGAATTCGCCAAAATTCTAACTTCGCCAATTCCAGCCTAATTCTACACCGGACCTCCAAAATCAATTCCGATCGCACTCCTAAGTCACAAATCATCCCCCGAAGCTAACCGAATCACCGGAAATCATATCCGAGCCCTCTAGCTTAATAGTCAACATCCAGTTGACTTTTCAAACTTAATCTTTCCTTAAGGAGATTAAGTGCCTCATTTCTTATCAAAACCAATCCCAATCAACTCTCACACACCACATACCGATAATGAAATGTTAAGAAGCAATAAACGGGAAAAACGGAACAGTAACACATGAGACGACGGGCCGGGTCGTCACATCCTCCCCAACTTAAACAAACGCCCGTCCTCGAGCGTACCCAGAGTTGTCTAGAAGCCAACCAATAGCTAAATGACCTTACCAAGCATATACCCAGGGTGATCCCTCGTCACCTTATCTTACATAGGTCCAATAATACAACCCCGTTGAAATTTCACAGTCCATCTAGGACACAAACCGCAGAACCACATTGCACTTTCCGAAATCATACTCAAAATCAGAACCTCACGTCAATATTCAGAATAAACTCGAACCAGCTGTAATAAACCATGCCTGCAACCTCAGGTTAAATCATGCAATATACCACACAATCCAACACTCGAAACGATGGTCACTATTCACAACAGTTGCCCCCAATACTCAATTACCGATAGGAATCTCTTATTAGCTAAAGTCTTATTCCATCAATTTCATATACTGCCAACGATAAATAAAACACGCGATAAACCATAACCATTCCTCAGGTCACCCATACATAACGCCACTTCCCTGTTGACTAATGCCACAACTGATTTCCGGGCCAAACCTCGATATAAGCCCTCTAATCAGCTGAAATCACATCTGTTCGCATTCATTAATGACTCCAACGATCACCTCGAATTCAACGCACCACTCTGGTGATATGACACCTCATCACAGGCCTAAGACATAACTTGCATAATCCACGCACCAATGGTGGGCAGTCTGAACATACTCAAATCATGACAAATGGCTCAAACAAAAGAGTTGTAACTCAAACTCCTCGGTACTATCACAACCCAAGGCTGGGACCCCGTCCCACATCATAGAAGTATAATACCTGAATCTACCCCGATGGGTCTAACCTCCACGTAGCCTTGCTACAATGCGCGATCTTATCCGAACACTGTTACACATGAAGAACCTCAAGTCGCTATACTCGAAATTGACAACCACGCATGATTGATATCTGGAACCCAAACAAATCATTATACTCATGGCGAAGCAAGTAATATACACCACACGATCCTAAAAGGACACAACTGATGCGCCATTCGCCGAGCAACACCCAATACGGACTTTCCTCAGAAACCAGGAAGCAAGACATACCAAGTAACATATGGAAAACTATTCTTAACATCACACTGTTGCGGTGTGCCACCCGACCCAGATAACATACCCGTGGCGGCGTGCCGCCCGATCCACACAAATATCTCACATAGGGAGATGCACATCGAGCCAAATTTGCTCATTATAACAAAATACCAAGCATCGGTCGCAAGCATACTGAGTATATAATGATATCTACTTATAGCGTTGTAAGCTACAAAACTCAAACACAACTGAGGTCCTTCCCCCTCAACTTCCACTATGAACCCCGATAGCACCGCACTATATGTGCCCACAGTTCGAAAATCATAACGCCTCACAGCACCGAAAAAGCAACTCATAGATCTCCCCAGATCACTAACAGGCTCAATAACGATAGATTCGACCTATCCCTCAACAATACATATCGAGGCTAACCAAGCCATCTCAATCTGAATACGTAGCCACATCGGCCTGCCAACGAACTCAATACCAAGAAGCCTGAAGTTGCTCCTTCCACTTTTTATAACTCTTGTCGGAGCCGTACGATACGGTGCCCGGCGCCAAATAAATGCTGAAATCCACAATCTCGCCCGACGACATGCTCGGCCATAAAGAATGCGTCCGAAAAAAAATCCCTCAATACCGGAACTGAATCAATGGTAGAAACCTATATACTGACATCCGTCACAAAGGCCCAATTAAGGAAAGCAATCCTTCCTAGCCGTCCGCTGATCTTTGGAACACAACCATCCTGCTAGAACATAGTCCGATGCACCTCGCCACACAACCTGTGGCATTTTCCTACATAACCCATAGCACAATAGTCTAGAATAACCCAACACTGAGACAACCAGTCTACACCCCAATATCATATCCAGAATCTAATATACCAAGCAAAGAAAGATCCACTCGGGCTTCCGAACCCCCAATAGCCACTAATGGTACCAATACACACTATCCACAACCACTACATAGCTTGAACATGAGAACTCCCGGTCTCCAGCTCCACATAGCACTCGAATTACTATACCCGATCCCAAATTCTGCAGTATAAATACATATTACACCTCGAGTACCCAATCATTCCACAAAAGATATTCTAAAATTCCCCCCGTGCCACCAAACACTCTCAGATATCAACAGTCGATCTATCAAGAAAATGCCGCAACACTACCGAAGTGCCATCAACTTAATCACATTGCCCTTTTTTTGAAACATATACCCTCGTCAAATCACTATGATTAGCAATACCATTTCCTTAGTCATATGAGAATCATTCACCCTAATCATCTGAAGCTCGATCCTCCAATCACCTAAAACTGCTCGTACTGCTTAAGATTCTAATGACTCTCCATTTAGAACTGAACCGTAACCTCACACACACAATTTCAATTCTCCATAATATATCGCATATACCATACCACACTAGGATAACATGAGAACTCCATCTCCCCTTTTCCATTGCACAAGCTAAACTGCCAGGACTGAATCCTTCTACCCGAACCAAGCTAAGCAAGCTGTAAGAACTCAAGAGCTTTGCTGCACAATACCAGTAAAAGCTCATTACCTCGAATACATACTAAGAATTAATCATATCCTTACCATACCGATTCAGTCTACTATCAAGCTATTCCATCTATCAAATTTCTCTTTTTTTTGTTCATCATCCACTTGATATTTCCCCCTCACTGTAGCATCACAACGCCTCAATCCAGGCTTACCACACAAGACTCGCAAATAAGACCACACTATTCAAACCCATGAGCCACTGAATACTCTCTCAACCGTTCCAAGGATTACCACATTCCAGACTACTTTACCCCGAAGAACTTCATGCGAATCTGAAATTCGATACCGATACTTTCCAAATACTGATACATAGAATCCCATACTTAACATAAAATACCACAAGTCTTGATCTTTTCCAATGAAAACACAGTCGCTAGCCACATACACAACCTTAAGACACCTGATTATTACATGCCAAATCTTGAACACAATAAAACCATCCTTGAGCGTCATTCACCCCTACCCCAACTGCAAATTATCTGACTTAACGAACAAAACTACTCGTGCCTTATTAGCACTCTGACACCGTAGAACATGATCCCATACCAATACAAACAACCATCTTCCTTCTCTATACACTGAGCATTCTTTATCAACAACAACTCAAGACATCCTAGTATTTTCTCACACCTACGAAGCACCATGTAACCTTTGTCAAAATTTTGCTTTACTCGTGCCATCCTCGGCTCAATTTCTGCAACCCGAACTGATCCGCCAGCATACCTCGAAAAGGAACCAACATAGCACATAACTATGCAATTAGCTAATCAACAGCAACCTCCCCAACTTGGCTCGAAGTCATCTATCAGGACACATTTAATAACCCATAATACTCTTACTCTAATGATGCCACAATATTATAGTGAGATTAAACTCAAATCATCTACTAGTTTATGAAAACACAGATCCTCGGATACTGAAATCCTCTACAAACCTCGCATTCATCCCCA